>JAHZSQ010000084.1:0-70089 GCA_022405105.1 Aristolochia contorta
TTTATCTAAGAACCTTTAGAAAATCTTTAAAAAACATTAGATGTAAAAATCTTATGTTAAAGAAAACTCTTCATATTCTTCCCGTCTAAACTAAGAACAAAGAGTAATTGTTGAAGATCGTTATAACAGAAGTTTTGTAGAAATTTACAAAACTCTTTATGACAAGAAATCAAAAATAAAAAGATTTCAATATCTTCAAAGAACAGTTAAAAATTTACCTTGTTAAAATGCTTTCAAGTGACTAAACTGTTCGGAGTTACTAGTCCTTTGCCTTTGATCCTAGCTTCGCAAATGATACGTAATCTCATTCAGAATACCATTAAAGGATTTCCTTTCTGAAAATTTTTTGAGTCTATCTGGTTTTCTTTGGACCGACTCCTTGCGAGATCGCAACCAGTACCCGTTAAGGCAGGTGGGCGTTAGGGGGAACCGCGAAGACGTATTTTTCGTTAAGAATTTGTGATCTACCTCTTTATAAAATTTTTAGTAGATATATCTCTCTCACTTTTATCCTGAAGCATGATCTTGGTTGAATGTCTAGAATTCTGTTAATCAAAATAAAAATTTGATAAAATTAATTCTCAATTTGTTATGGAAGCCTAGTTTGTTAACAATCTAAGTGAAATTACTCCAAAAATCTGGAGTAGTCAAAAAAGATACATCAACTTCGATCTATTCTTGAAGGTACCCAAAAAAAACTCTTAGAACTAGAAACCATTCATGCTTCCCAAGTAGATGAAGCTGAGGAATTACTTCAGATTCGATATCTGTCCTCTCAAATAAATCACCCCAACAAATCTGGTGGTGAAACCTCCTCTACTTTGCCTGATTTTAAACCCGAGTAAGGATTCTCAACCCGAGTGAAGGTAAAATAGATGTCTCAAAAAATTGGTATCAGAGCTTCGTTAGAAACCATGGCATTATTTATCTAAGAACCTTAAGAAAATCTTTTAAAAACATTAGATGTAAAAATCTTATGTTAAAGAAAACTCTTCATATTCTTCCGTCTAAACTAAGAACAAAGAGTAATTGTTGAAGATCGTTATAACAGAAGTTTTGTAGAAATTTACAAAACTCTTTATGACATGAAATCAAAAATAAAAAGATTTCAATATCTTCAAAGAACAGTTAAAATATTTACCTTGTTAAAATGCTTCAAATGACTAAACTGTTCGGAGTTACTAGTCCTTTGCCTTTGATCCTAGCTTCGCAAATGATACGTAATCTCATTCAGAATACCATTAAAGGATTTCCTTTCTGAAAATTTTTTGAGTCTATCTGGTTTTCTTTGGACCGACTCCTTGCGAGATCGCAACCAGTACCCGTTAAGGCAGGTGGGCGTTAGGGGAACCGCGAAGACGCATTTATCGTTAAGAATTTGTGATCTACCTTTTGAAAATTTTCAGTAGATATATCTCTCTCACTTTTATCCTGAAGCATGATCTTGGTTGAATGTGTAGAATTCTGTTAATCAGAATAAAAATTTGATAAAATTAATGGTCACTTTGTTCTGGAAGCCTATTTCGATTACAAACTTAAAGAAGTTACTCCAAAAATCAGGAGTAGTCAAAAAAATATATATCAACTTCGATCTGTTGTTGAAGGTACCCAAACCAAACTCTTAGAACTAGAAACCATTAATGCTTCCCTAGTAGATGAAGCTGAGGAATTACTTCAGATGCGATATCTTCCCTCTCAAATAAATCACCCCAACAAATCTGGTGGTGAAACCTCCTCTGCTTTGCCTGATTTTAAACCCGAGTAAGGATTCTCAACCCGAGTGAAGGTAAAAATAGGTGTCTCAAAAAATTGGTATCAGAGCTTCGTTAGAAACCATGGCATTATTTATCTAAGAACCTTTAGAAAATCTTTAAAAAACATTAGATGTAAAAATCTTATGTTAAAGAAAACTCTTCATATTCTTCCCCGTTCTAAACTAAGAACAAAGAGTAATTGTTGAAGATCGTTATAACCGAAGTTTTGTAGAAATTTACAAAACTCTTTATGACAAGAAATCAAAAAATAAAAAAGATTTCAATATCTTCAAAGAACAGTTAAAAAATTTACCTTGTTAAAATGCTTCAAGTGACTAAACTGTTCGGAGTTACTAGTCCTTTGCCTTTTGATCCTAGCTTCGCAAATGATACGTAATCTCATTCAGAATACCATTAAAGGATTTCCTTTCTGAAAATTTTTTGAGTCTATCTGGTTCTTTGGACCGACTCCTTGCGAGATCGCAACCAGTACCCGTTAAGGCAGTGGGCGTTAGGGGAACCGCGAAGACGTATTTTTCGGTAAGAATTCATGATCTACCTCTTTATAAAATTTTTAGTAGATATATCTCTCTCACTTTTATCCTGAAGCATGATCTTGGTTGAATGTCTAGAATTCTGTTAAACAAAATAAAAATTTGATAAAATTAATTCTCAATTTGTTATGGAAGCCTAGTTTGTTAACAATCTAAAAGAAATTACTCCAAAAATCTGGAGTAGTCAGGAAAAGACACATCAACTTCGATCTATTCTTGAAGGTATTAAGAAAAAACTCTTAGAACTAGAAACCATTCGTGCTTTCGAAATAGATGAAGCTAAGGAATTACTTCAGATGCGATATCTTCCCTCTCAAATAAATCACCCCAACAAATCTGGTGGTGAAACCTCCTCTGCTTTGCCTGATTTTAAACCCGAGTAAGGATTCTCAACCCGAGTGAAGGTAAAAATAGATGTCTCAAAAATTGGTATCAGCTTCGTTAGAAACCATGGCATTATTTATCTAAGAACCTTTAGAAAATCTTTAAAAAACATTAGATGTAAAAATCTTATGTTAAAGAAAACTCTTCATATTCTTCCCCGTCTAAACTAAGAACAAAGAATAATTGTTGAAGATCGTTATAACCAAAGTTTTGTAGAAATTTACAAAACTCTTTAAGACATAAAATCAAAAAAAAAAAGATTTCAATATCTTCAAAGAACAGTTAAAAAATTTACCTTGTTAAAATGCTTCAAATGACTAAACTGTTCGGAGTTACTAGTCCTTTTCTTTGATCCTAGCTTCGGCAAATGATACGTAATCTCATTCAGAATACCATTAAAGGATTTCCTTTCTGAAAATTTTTTTGAGTCTATCTGGTTCTTTGGACCGACTCCTTGCGAGATCGCAACCAGTACCCGTTAAGGCAGGTGGGCGTTAGGGGGAACCGCGAAGACGTATTTTTCGGTAAGAATTTGTGATCTACCTCTTTATAAAATTTTTAGTAGATATATCTCTCTCACTTTTATCCTGAAGCATGATCTTGGTTGAATGTCTAGAATTCTGTTAATCAAAATAAAAATTTGATAAAATTAATTCTCAATTTGTTATGGAAGCCTAGTTTGTTAACAATCTAAATGAAATTACTCCAAATATCAGGAGTAGTCAAGAAAAGATACATCAACTTCGATCTATTCTTGAAGGTATTAAGAAAAAACTCTTAGAACTAGAAACCATTCATGCTTCCCAAGTAGATGAAGCTGAGGAATTACTTCAGATTCGATATCTTCCTCTCAAATAAATCACCCCAACAAATCTGGTGGTGAAACCTCCTCTGCTTTGCCTGATTTTAAACCCGAGTAAGGATTCTCAACCCGAGTGAAGGTAAAAATAGATGTCTCAAAAAATTGGTATCAGAGCTTCGTTAGAAACCATGGCATTATTTATCTAAGAACCTTTAGAAAATCTTTGAAAAACATTAGATGTAAAAATCTTATGTTAAAGAAAACTCTTCATATTCTTCCCCGTCTAAACTAAGAACAAAGAGTAATTGTTGAAGATCGTTATAACCGAAGTTTTGTAGAAATTTACAAAACTCTTTTTATGACATGAAATCAAAAAATAAAAAGATTTCAATATCTTCAAATGAACAGTTAAAAATTTACCTTGTTAAAATGCTTCAAATGACTAAACTGTTCGGAGTTACTAGTCCTTTGCCCTTTGATCCTAGCTCCGCAAATGATACGTAATCTCATTCAGAATATCAATTAAAGGATTTCCTTTCTGAAAATTTTTTGAGTCTATCTGTTTTCTTTGGACCGACTCTTGAGAGATCGCAACCAGTACCCGTTAAGGCAGGTGGGCGTTAGGGGAACCGCCAAGACGCATTTATCGTTAAGAATTTGTGATCTACCTTTTGAAAATTTTCAGTAGATATATCTCTCTCACTTTTATCCTGAAGCATTATCTTGGTTGAATGTGTAGAATTCTGTTAATCAGAATAAAAATTTGATAAAATTAATGGTCACTTTGTTATGGAAGCCTATTTTGATTACAAACTTAAAGAAGTTACTCCAAAAATCAGGAGTAGTCAAAAAATATATATCAACTTCGATCTGTTGTTGAAGGTACCCAAACCAAACTCTTAGAACTAGAAACCATTCATGCTTCCCTAGTAGATGAAGCTGAGGAATTACTTCAGATTCGATATCTTGCCTTTCAAATAAATCACTCCAACAAATCTGTTGATGAAACCTCCTCTACTTTGCCTGATTCTAAACCCGAGTAAAGGATTCTCAACCCGAGTGAAGGTAAAAAATAGATATCTCAAAAATTGGTATCAGAGCTTCGTTAGAAACCATGGCATTATTTATCTAAGAACCTTTATAAAATCTTTAAAAACATTAGATGTAAAAATCTTATGTTAAAGAAAACTCTTCATATTCTTCCCCGTCTAAACTAAGAACAAAGAGTAATTGTTGAAGATCGTTATAACAGAAGTTTTGTAGAAATTTACAAAACTCTTTATGACAAGAAATCAAAAAATAAAAAAGATTTCAATATCTTCAAAGAACAGTTAAAAAATTTACCTTGTTAAAATGCTTCAAGTGACTAAACCGTTCGGAGTTACTAGTCCTTTGCCTTTTGATCCTAGCTTCGGCAAATGATACGTAATCTCATTCAGAATACCATTAAAGGATTTCCTTTCTGAAAATTTTTTGAGTCTATCTGGTTCTTTGGACCGACTCCTCATGTAGATCGCAACCAAAGACCCGTTAAGGCAGGTGGGCGTTAGGGGGAACCGCGAAGACGTATTTTTCGGTAAGAATTCATGATCTACCTCTTTATAAAATTTTTAGTAGATATATCTCTCTCACTTTTATCCTGAAGCATGATCTTGGTTGAATGTCTAGAATTCTGTTAATCAAAATAAAAATTTGATAAAATTAATTCTCAATTTGTTATGGAAGCCTAGTTTGTTAACAATCTAATGAAATTACTCCAAAAATCTGGAGTAGTCAAGAAAAGACACATCAACTTCGATCTATTCTTGAAGGTATTAAGAAAAACTCTTAGAACTAGAAACCATTCATGCTTCCCAAATAGATGAAGCTAAGGAATTACTTCAGATGCGATATCTTCCTCTCAAATAAATCACCCCAACAAATCTGGTGGTGAAACCTCCTCTGCTTTGCCTGATTTTAAACCCGAGTAAGGATTCTCAACCCGAGTGAAGGTAAAATAGATGTCTCAAAAATTGGTATCAGTAGCTCCGTTAGAAACCATGGCATTATTTATCTAAGAACCTTTAGAAAATCTTTAAAAACATTAGATGTAAAAATCTTATGTTAAAGAAATCTCTTCATATTCTTCTCCGTCTAAACTAAGAACAAAGAGTAATTGTTGAAGATCGTTATAACAGAAGTTTTGTCGAAATTTACAAAACTCTTTATGACATGAAATCAAAAATAAAAAGATTTCAATATCTTCAATGGACAGTTAAAATATTTACCTTGTTAAAATGCTTCAAATGACTAAACTGTTCGGAGTTACTAGTCCTTTGCCTTTGATCCTAGCTTCGGCAAATGATACGTAATCTCATTCAGAATATCAATTAAAGGATTTCCTTTCTGAAAATTTTTTTGAGTCTATCTGGTTTTCTTTGGACCGACTCCTTGCGAGATCGCAACCAGTACCCGTTAAGGCAGGTGGGCGTTAGGGGGAACCGCGAAGACGCATTTATCGTTAAGAATTTGTGATCTACCTTTTGAAAATTTTCAGTAGATATATCTCTCTCACTTTTATCCTGAAGCATTATCTTGGTTGAATGTGTAGAATTCTGTTAATCAGAATAAAAATTTGATAAAATTAATGGTCACTTTGTTCTGGAAGCCTATTTCGATTACAAACTTAAAGAAGTTACTCCAAAAATCAGGAGTAGTCAAAAAAAATATATATCAACTTCGATCTGTTGTTGAAGGTACCCAAACCAAACTCTTAGAACTAGAAACCATTCATGCTTCCCTAGTAGATGAAGCTGAGGAATTACTTCAGATTCGATATCTTGCCTTTCAAATAAATCACTCCAACAAATCTGTTGATGAAACCTCCTCTACTTTGCCTGATTCTCAACCCGAGTAAAGGATTCTCAACCCGAGTGAAGGTAAAAATAGATATCTCAAAAAATTGGTATCAGAGCTTCGTTAGAAACCATGGCATTATTTATCTAAGAACCTTTATAAAATCTTTAAAAAACATTAGATGTAAAAATCTTATGTTAAAGAAAACTCTTCATATTCTTCCCCGTCTAAACTAAGAACAAAGAGTAATTTTTGAAGATCGTTATAACAGAAGTTTTGTAGAAATTTACAAAACTCTTTATGACAAGAAATCAAAAATAAAAAAGATTTCAATATCTTCAAAGAACAGTTAAAAAATTTACCTTGTTAAAATGCTTCAAGTGACTAAACTGTTCGGAGTTACTAGTCCTTTGCCTTTTGATCCTAGCTTCGCAAATGATACGTAATCTCATTCAGAATACCATTAAAGGATTTCCTTTCTGAAAATTTTTTGAGTCTATCTGGTTCTTTGGACCGACTCCTCATGCGAGATCGCAACCAGTACCCGTTAAGGCAGGTGGGCGTTAGGGGAACCGCCAAGACGATTTTTCGGTAAGAATTCATGATCTACCTCTTTATAAAATTTTTAGTAGATATATCTCTCTCACTTTTATCCTGAAGCATGATCTTGGTTGAATGTCTAGAATTCTGTTAATCAAAATAAAAATTTGATAAAATTAATTCTCAATTTGTTATGGAAGCCTAGTTTGTTAACAATCTAAATGAAATTACTCCAAAAATCTGGAGTAGTCAAGAAAAGACACATCAACTTCGATCTATTCTTGAAGGTATTAAGAAAAACTCTTAGAACTAGAAACCATTCGTGCTTCCCAAATAGATGAAGCTAAGGAATTACTTCAGATGCGATATCTTCCTCTCAAATAAATCACCCCAACAAATCTGGTGGTGAAACCCCTCTGCTTTGCCTGATTTTAAACCCGAGTAAGGATTCTCAACCCGAGTGAAGGTAAAAATAGATGTCTCAAAAATTGGTATCAGAGTCTGCGTTAGAAACCATGGCATTATTTATCTAAGAACCTTTAGAAAATCTTTAAAAAACATTAGATGTAAAAATCTTATGTAAAAGAAATCTCTTCATATTCTTCTCCGTCTAAACTAAGAACAAAGAGTAATTGTTGAAGATCGTTATAACCGAAGTTTTGTCGAAATTTACAAAACTCTTTATGACATGAAATCAAAAAATAAAAATGATTTCAATATCTTCAATGGACAGTTAAAATATTTACCTTGTTAAAATGCCTCCAATGACTAAACTGTTCGGAGTTACTAGTCCTTTGCCCTTTGATCCTAGCTCTGGCAAATGATACGTAATCTCATTCAGAATATCAATTAAAGGATTTCCTTTCTGAAAATTTTTTTGAGTCTATCTGGTTTTCTTTGGACCGACTCCTCATGTAGATCGCAAACCAGTACCCGTTAAGGCAGGTGGGCGTTAGGGGAACCGCGAAGAAGACGCATTTATCGTTAAGAATTTGTGATCTACCTTTTGAAAATTTTCAGTAGATATATCTCTCTCACTTTTATCCTGAAGCATTATCTTGGTTGAATGTGTAGAATTCTGTTAATCAGAATAAAAATTTGATAAAATTAATGGTCACTTTGTTCTGGAAGCCTATTTCGATTACAAACTTAAAGAAGTTACTCCAAAAATCAGGAGTAGTCAAAAAAATATATATCAACTTCGATCTGTTGTTGAAGGTACCCAAACCAAACTCTTAGAACTAGAAACCATTCATGCTTCCCTAGTAGATGAAGCTGAGGAATTACTTCAGATTCGATATCTTGCCTTTCAAATAAATCACTCCAACAAATCTGTTGATGAAACCTCCTCTACTTTGCCTGATTCTCAACCCGAGTAAAGGATTCTCAACCCGAGTGAAGGTAAAAATAGATATCTCAAAGAATTGGTATCAGAGCTTCGTTAGAAACCATGGCATTATTTATCTAAGAACCTTTATAAAATCTTTAAAAAACATTAGATGTAAAAATCTTATGTTAAAGAAAACTCTTCATATTCTTCCCCGTCTAAACTAAGAACAAAGAGTAATTTTTGAAGATCGTTATAACAGAAGTTTTGTAGAAATTTACAAAACTCTTTATGACAAGAAATCAAAAAAATAAAAAGATTTCAATATCTTCAAAAGAACAGTTAAAAAATTTACCTTGTTAAAATGCTTCAAGTGACTAAACCGTTCGGAGTTACTAGTCCTTTGCCTTTTGATCCTAGCTTCGGCAAATGATACGTAATCTCATTCAGAATACCATTAAAGGATTTCCTTTCTGAAATTTTTTTGAGTCTATCTGGTTCTTTGGACCGACTCTTGTAGAGATCGCAACCAGTACCCGTTAAGGCAGGTGGGCGTTAGGGGGAACCGCGAAGACGTATTTTTCGGTAAGAATTCATGATCTACCTCTTTATAAAATTTTTAGTAGATATATCTCTCTCACTTTTATCCTGAAGCATGATCTTGGTTGAATGTCTAGAATTCTGTTAATCAAAATAAAAATTTGATAAAATTAATTCTCAATTTGTTATGGAAGCCTAGTTTGTTAACAATCTAAATGAAATTACTCCAAAAATCTGGAGTAGTCAAGAAAAGACACATCAACTTCGATCTATTCTTGAAGGTATTAAGAAAAAACTCTTAGAACTAGAAACCATTCGTGCTTCCCAAATAGATGAAGCTAAGGAATTACTTCAGATGCGATATCTTCCTCTCAAATAAATCACCCAACAAATCTGGTGGTGAAACCTCCTCCGCTTTGCCTGATTTTAAACCCGAGTAAGGATTCTCAACCCGAGTGAAGGTAAAAATAGATGTCTCAAAAAATTGGTATCAGAGCTCTCGTTAGAAACCATGGCATTATTTATCTAAGAACCTTTAGAAAATCTTTTAAAAACATTAGATGTAAAAATCTTATGTTAAAGAAATCTCTTCATATTCTTCTCCGTCTAAACTAAGAACAAAGAGTAATTGTTGAAGATCGTTATAACCGAAGTTTTGTCGAAATTTACAAAACTCTTTATGACATGAAATCAAAAAATAAAAAGATTTCAATATCTTCAATGGACAGTTAAAATATTTACCTTGTTAAAATGCTTCAAATGACTAAACTGTTCGGAGTTACTAGTCCTTTGCCTTTGATCCTAGCTCCGCAAATGATACGTAATCTCATTCAGAATATCAATTAAAGGATTTCCTTTCTGAAAATTTTTTGAGTCTATCTGGTTTTCTTTGGACCGACTCCTTGCGAGATCGCAACCAGTACCCGTTAAGGCAGGTGGGCGTTAGGGGGAACCGCGAAGACGCATTTATCGTTAAGAATTTGTGATCTACCTTTTGAAAATTTTCAGTAGATATATCTCTCTCACTTTTATCCTGAAGCATTATCTTGGTTGAATGTGTAGAATTCTGTTAATCAGAATAAAAATTTGATAAAATTAATGGTCACTTTGTTCTGGAAGCCTATTTCGATTACAAACTTAAAGAAGTTACTCCAAAAATCAGGAGTAGTCAAAAAAAATATATATCAACTTCGATCTGTTGTTGAAGGTACCCAAACCAAACTCTTAGAACTAGAAACCATTCATGCTTCCCTAGTAGATGAAGCTGAGGAATTACTTCAGATTCGATATCTTGCCTTTCAAATAAATCACTCCAACAAATCTGTTGATGAAACCTCCTCTACTTTGCCTGATTCTCAACCCGAGTAAAGGATTCTCAACCCGAGTGAAGGTAAAAATAGATATCTCAAAAAATTGGTATCAGAGCTTCGTTAGAAACCATGGCATTATTTATCTAAGAACCTTTATAAAATCTTTAAAAAACATTAGATGTAAAAATCTTATGTTAAAGAAAACTCTTCATATTCTTCCCCGTCTAAACTCAGAACAAAGAGTAATTTTTGAAGATCGTTATAACAGAAGTTTTGTAGAAATTTACAAAACTCTTTATGACAAGAAATCAAAAAATAAAAAAGATTTCAATATCTTCAAAGAACAGTTAAAAAATTTACCTTGTTAAAATGCTTCAAGTGACTAAACCGTTCGGAGTTACTAGTCCTTTGCCTTTTGATCCTAGCTTCGGCAAATGATACGTAATCTCATTCAGAATACCATTAAAGGATTTCCTTTCTGAAAATTTTTTTGAGTCTATCTGGTTCTTTGGACCGACTCCTTGCGAGATCGCAACCAGTACCCGTTAAGGCAGGTGGGCGTTAGGGGGAACCGCGAAGACGTATTTTTCGGTAAGAATTCATGATCTACCTCTTTATAAAATTTTTAGTAGATATATCTCTCTCACTTTTATCCTGAAGCATGATCTTGGTTGAATGTCTAGAATTCTGTTAATCAAAATAAAAATTTGATAAAATTAATTCTCAATTTGTTATGGAAGCCTAGTTTGTTAACAATCTAAATGAAATTACTCCAAAAATCTGGAGTAGTCAAGAAAAGACACATCAACTTCGATCTATTCTTGAAGGTATTAAGAAAAAACTCTTAGAACTAGAAACCATTCGTGCTTCCCAAATAGATGAAGCTAAGGAATTACTTCAGATGCGATATCTTCCTCTCAAATAAATCACCCCCACAAATCTGGTGGTGAAACCTCCTCCGCTTTGCCTGATTTTAAACCCGAGTAAGGATTCTCAACCCGAGTGAAGGTAAAAATAGATGTCTCAAAAATTGGTATCAGAGCTTCGTTAGAAACCATGGCATTATTTATCTAAGAACCTTTAGAAAATCTTTAAAAACATTAGATGTAAAAAAATCTTATGTTAAAGAAATCTCTTCATATTCTTCTCCGTCTAAACTAAGAACAAAGAGTAATTGTTGAAGATCGTTATAACCGAAGTTTTGTACAAATTTACAAACTCTTTATAACATGAAATCAAAAAATAAAAAAGATTTGAATATCTTCAAACAACAGTTAAAATATTTACCTTGTTAAAATGCTTCAAATGACTAAACTGTTCGGAGTTACAAGTCCTTTGGTCTTTGATCCTAGCTCCAGCAAATGATACGTAATCTCATTCAGAATATCATTAAAGGATTTCCTTTCTGAAAATTTTTTTGAGTCTATCTGCCTTTCTTTGGACCGACTCCTTGCGAGATCGCAACCAGTACCCGTTAAGGCATGTGGGCGTTAGGGGGAACCGCCAAGACGCATTTATCGTTAAGAATTTGTGATCTCCTTTTTTGAAAATTTTCAGTAGATATATCTCTCTCACTTTTATCCTGAAGCATTATCTTGGTTGAATGTGTAGAATTCTGTTAATCAGAATAAAAATTTGATAAAATTAATGGTCACTTTGTTCTGGAAGCCTATTTCGATTACAAACTTAAAGAAGTTACTCCAAAAATCAGGAGTAGTCAAAAAAATATATATCAACTTCGATCTGTTGTTGAAGGTACCCAAACCAAACTCTTAGAACTAGAAACCATTCATGCTTCCCTAGTAGATGAAGCTGAGGAATTACTTCAGATTCGATATCTTGCCTTTCAAATAAATCACTCCAACAAATCTGTTGATGAAACCTCCTCTACTTTGCCTGATTCTCAACCCGAGTAAAGGATTCTCAACCCGAGTGAAGGTAAAAATAGATATCTCAAAAATTGGTATCAGAGCTTCGTTAGAAACCATGGCATTATTTATCTAAGAACCTTTATAAAATCTTTAAAAACATTAGATGTAAAAATCTTATGTTAAAGAAAACTCTTCATATTCTTCCCCGTCTAAACTCAGAACAAAGAGTAATTTTTGAAGATCGTTATAACAGAAGTTTTGTAGAAATTTACAAAACTCTTTGTGACAAGAAATCAAAAAAATAAAAAGATTTCAATATCTTCAAAGAACAGTTAAAAAATTTACCTTGTTAAAATGCTTCAAGTGACTAAAAACTGTTCGGAGTTACTAGTCCTTTGCCTTTTGATCCTAGCTTCGCAAATGATACGTAATCTCATTCAGAATACCATTAAAGGATTTCCTTTCTGAAAATTTTTTTGAGTCTATCTGGTTCTTTGGACCGACTCCTTCATGAGATCGCAACCAGTACCCGTTAAGGCAGGTGGGCGTTAGGAACCGCCAAGACGTATTTTTTCGGTAAGAATTCATGATCTACCTCTTTATAAAATTTTTAGTAGATATATGTCTCTCACTTTTATCCTGAAGCATGATCTTGGTTGAATGTCTAGAATTCTGTTAATCAAAATAAAAATTTGATAAAATTAATTCTCAATTTGTTATGGAAGCCTAGTTTGTTAACAATCTAAATGAAATTACTCCAAAAATCTGGAGTAGTCAAGAAAAGACACATCAACTTCGATCTATTCTTGAAGGTATTAAGAAAAAACTCTTAGAACTAGAAACCATTCGTGCTTCCCAAATAGATGAAGCTATGGAATTACTTCAGATGCGATATCTTCCCTCTCAAATAAATCACCCCAACAAATCTGGTGGTGAAACCTCCTCTGCTTTGCCTGATTTTAAACCCGAGTAAGGATTCTCAACCCGAGTGAAGGTAAAAATAGATGTCTCAAAAAATTGGTATCAGAGCTTCGTTAGAAACCATGGCATTATTTATCTAAGAACCTTTAGAAAATCTTTAAAAAACATTAGATGTAAAAATCTTATGTTAAAGAAATCTCTTCATATTCTTCTCCGTCTAAACTAAGAACAAAGAGTAATTGTTGAAGATCGTTATAACCGAAGTTTTGTCGAAATTTACAAAACTCTTTATGACATGAAATCAAAAAATAAAAAAGATTTCAATATCTTCAATGGACAGTTAAAATATTTACCTTGTTAAAATGCTTCAAATGACTAAACTGTTCGGAGTTACTAGTCCTTTGCTCTTTGATCCTAGCTCCGCAAATGATACGTAATCTCATTCAGAATATCAATTAATGGATTTCCTTTCTGAAAATTTTTTTTGAGTCTATCTGGTTTTCTTTGGACCGACTCTCTTGCGAGATCGCAACCAGTACCCGTTAAGGCAGGTGGGCGTTAGGGGAACCGCAAGACGCATTTATCGTTAAGAATTTGTGATCTACCTTTTGAAAATTTTCAGTAGATATATCTCTCTCACTTTTATCCTGAAGCATTATCTTGGTTGAATGTGTAGAATTCTGTTAATCAGAATAAAAATTTGATAAAATTAATGGTCACTTTGTTCTGGAAGCCTATTTCGATTACAAACTTAAAGAAGTTACTCCAAAAATCAGGAGTAGTCAAAAAAATATATCAACTTCGATCTGTAGTTGAAGGTACCCAAACCAAACTCTTAGAACTAGAAACCATTCATGCTTCCCTAGTAGATGAAGCTGAGGAATTACTTCAGATTCGATATCTTGCCTTTCAAATAAATCACTCCAACAAATCTGTTGATGAAACCTCCTCTACTTTGCCTGATTCTCAACCCGAGTAAAGGATTCTCAACCCGAGTGAAGGTAAAAATAGATATCTCAAAAAATTGGTATCAGAGCTTCGTTAGAAACCATGGCATTATTTATCTAAGAACCTTTATAAAATCTTTAAAAAACATTAGATGTAAAAATCTTATGTTAAAGAAAAACTCTTCATATTCTTCCCCGTCTAAACTCAGAACAAAGAGTAATTTTTGAAGATCGTTATAACAGAAGTTTTGTAGAAATTTACAAAACTCTTTGTGACAAGAAATCAAAAAATAAAAAAGATTTCAATATCTTCAAAGAACAGTTAAAAAATTTACCTTGTTAAAATGCTTCAAGTGACTAAACTGTTCGGAGTTACTAGTCCTTTGCCTTTTGATCCTAGCTTCGGCAAATGATACGTAATCTCATTCAGAATACCATTAAAGGATTTCCTTTCTGAAAATTTTTTTTGAGTCTATCTGGTTCTTTGGACCGACTCCTTGCGAGATCGCAACCAGTACCCGTTAAGGCAGGTGGGCGTTAGGGGGAACCGCGAAGACGTATTTTTCGGTAAGAATTCATGATCTACCTCTTTATAAAATTTTTAGTAGATATATCTCTCTCACTTTTATCCTGAAGCATGATCTTGGTTGAATGTCTAGAATTCTGTTAATCAAAATAAAAATTTGATAAAATTAATTCTCAATTTGTTATGGAAGCCTAGTTTGTTAACAATCTAAGTGAAATTACTCCAAAAATCTGGAGTAGTCAAGAAAAGACACATCAACTTCGATCTATTCTTGAAGGTATTAAGAAAAAACTCTTAGAACTAGAAACCATTCGTGCTTCCCAAATAGATGAAGCTAAGGAATTACTTCAGATGCGATATCTTCCCTCTCAAATAAATCACCCCCACAAATCTGGTGGTGAAACCTCCTCTGCTTTGCCTGATTTTAAACCCGAGTAAGGATTCTCAACCCGAGTGAAGGTAAAAATAGATGTCTCAAAAAATTGGTATCAGAGCTCCGTTAGAAACCATGGCATTATTTATCTAAGAACCTTTAGAAAATCTTTAAAAAACATTAGATGTAAAAATCTTATGTAAAAGAAATCTCTTCATATTCTTCTCCGTCTAAACTAAGAACAAAGAGTAATTGTTGAAGATCGTTATAACCGAAGTTTTGTCGAAATTTACAAAACTCTTTATGACATGAAATCAAAAAATTAAAAAGATTTCAATATCTTCAATGGACAGTTAAAATATTTACCTTGTTAAAAAATGCTTCAAATGACTAAACTGTTCGGAGTTACTAGTCCTTTGCTCTTTGATCCTAGCTCGCATGCAAATGATACGTAATCTCATTCAGAATATCAATTAATGGATTTCCTTTCTGAAAATTTTTTGAGTCTATCTGGTTTTCTTTGGACCGACTCCTTGCGAGATCGCAACCAGCACCCGTTAAGGCAGGTGGGCGTTAGGGGGAACCGCGAAGACGCATTTATCGTTAAGAATTTGTGATCTACCTTTTGAAAATTTTCAGTAGATATATCTCTCTCACTTTTATCCTGAAGCATTATCTTGGTTGAATGTGTAGAATTCTGTTAATCAGAATAAAAATTTGATAAAATTAATGGTCACTTTGTTCTGGAAGCCTATTTCGATTACAAACTTAAAGAAGTTACTCCAAAAATCAGGAGTAGTCAAAAAAAAAATATATCAACTTCGATCTGTAGTTGAAGGTACCCAAACCAAACTCTTAGAACTAGAAACCATTCATGCTTCCCTAGTAGATGAAGCTGAGGAATTACTTCAGATTCGATATCTTGCCTTTCAAATAAATCACTCCAACAAATCTGTTGATGAAACCTCCTCTACTTTGCCTGATTCTCAACCCGAGTAAAGGATTCTCAACCCGAGTGAAGGTAAAAATAGATATCTCAAAAATTGGTATCAGAGCTTCGTTAGAAACCATGGCATTATTTATCTAAGAACCTTTATAAAATCTTTAAAAAACATTAGATGTAAAAATCTTATGTTAAAGAAAACTCTTCATATTCTTCCCCGTCTAAACTCAGAACAAAGAGTAATTTTTGAAGATCGTTATAACAGAAGTTTTGTAGAAATTTACAAAACTCTTTGTGACAAGAAATCAAAAAATAAAAAAGATTTCAATATCTTCAAAGAACAGTTAAAAAATTTACCTTGTTAAAATGCTTCAAGTGACTAAACTGTTCGGAGTTACTAGTCCTTTGCCTTTTGATCCTAGCTTCGGCAAATGATACGTAATCTCATTCAGAATACCATTAAAGGATTTCCTTTTCTGAAAATTTTTTGAGTCTATCTGGTTCTTTGGACCGACTCTCTTGCGAGATCGCAACCAGTACCCGTTAAGGCAGGTGGGCGTTAGGGGGAACCCAAGACGTATTTTTCGGTAAGAATTCATGATCTACCTCTTTATAAAATTTTTAGTAGATATATCTCTCTCACTTTTATCCTGAAGCATGATCTTGGTTGAATGTCTAGAATTCTGTTAATCAAAATAAAAATTTGATAAAATTAATTCTCAATTTGTTATGGAAGCCTAGTTTGTTAACAATCTAAGTGAAATTACTCACAAAAATCTGGAGTAGTCAAGAAAAGACACATCAACTTCGATCTATTCTTGAAGGTATTAAGAAAAAACTCTTAGAACTAGAAACCATTCGTGCTTCCCAAATAGATGAAGCTAAGGAATTACTTCAGATGCGATATCTTCCCTCTCAAATAAATCACCCCCACAAATCTGGTGGTGAAACCTCCTCTGCTTTGCCTGATTTTAAACCCGAGTAAGGATTCTCAACCCGAGTGAAGGTAAAAATAGATGTCTCAAAAAATTGGTATCAGAGCTCCGTTAGAAACCATGGCATTATTTATCTAAGAACCTTTAGAAAATCTTTAAAAACATTAGATGTAAAAATCTTATGTTAAAGAAATCTCTTCATATTCTTCTCCGTCTAAACTAAGAACAAAGAGTAATTGTTGAAGATCGTTATAACCGAAGTTTTGTCGAAATTTACAAAACTCTTTATGACATGAAATCAAAAATAAAAAGATTTCAATATCTTCAATGGACAGTTAAAATATTTACCTTGTTAAAATGCTTCAAATGACTAAACTGTTCGGAGTTACTAGTCCTTTGCTCTTTGATCCTAGCTCGCAAATGATACGTAATCTCATTCAGAATATCAATTAATGGATTTCTTTTCTGAAAATTTTTTGAGTCTATCTGGTTTTCTTTGGACCGACTCCTTGCGAGATCGCAACCAGTACCCGTTAAGGCAGGTGGGCGTTAGGGGGAACCGCGAAGACGCATTTATCGTTAAGAATTTGTGATCTACCTTTTGAAAATTTTCAGTAGATATATCTCTCTCACTTTTATCCTGAAGCATTATCTTGGTTGAATGTGTAGAATTCTGTTAATCAGAATAAAAATTTGATAAAATTAATGGTCACTTTGTTCTGGAAGCCTATTTCGATTACAAACTTAAAGAAGTTACTCCAAAAATCAGGAGTAGTCAAAAAAATATATATCAACTTCGATCTGTTGTTGAAGGTACCCAAACCAAACTCTTAGAACTAGAAACCATTCATGCTTCCCTAGTAGATGAAGCTGAGGAATTACTTCAGATTCGATATCTTGCCTTTCAAATAAATCACTCCAACAAATCTGTTGATGAAACCTCCTCTACTTTGCCTGATTCTCAACCCGAGTAAAGGATTCTCAACCCGAGTGAAGGTAAAATAGATATCTCAAAAATTGGTATCAGAGCTTCGTTAGAAACCATGGCATTATTTATCTAAGAACCTTTATAAAATCTTTAAAAACATTAGATGTAAAAATCTTATGTTAAAGAAAACTCTTCATATTCTTCCCCGTCTAAACTCAGAACAAAGAGTAATTTTTGAAGATCGTTATAACAGAAGTTTTGTAGAAATTTACAAAACTCTTTGTGACAAGAAATCAAAAAATAAAAAAGATTTCAATATCTTCAAAGAACAGTTAAAAAATTTACCTTGTTAAAATGCTTCAAGTGACTAAACCGTTCGGAGTTACTAGTCCTTTGCCTTTTGATCCTAGCTTCGGCAAATGATACGTAATCTCATTCAGAATACCATTAAAGGATTTCCTTTTGAAAAATTTTTTTTGAGTCTATCTGGTTCTTTGGACCGACTCTCTTGCGAGATCGCAACCAGTACCCGTTAAGGCAGGTGGGCGTTAGGGGAACCGCAAGACGTATTTTTCGGTAAGAATTCATGATCTACCTCTTTATAAAATTTTTAGTAGATATATCTCTCTCACTTTTATCCTGAAGCATGATCTTGGTTGAATGTCTAGAATTCTGTTAATCAAAATAAAAATTTGATAAAATTAATTCTCAATTTGTTATGGAAGCCTAGTTTGTTAACAATCTAAGTGAAATTACTCCAAAAATCTGGAGTAGTCAAGAAAAGACACATCAACTTCGATCTATTCTTGAAGGTATTAAGAAAAAACTCTTAGAACTAGAAACCATTCGTGCTTCCCAAATAGATGAAGCTAAGGAATTACTTCAGATGCGATATCTTCCCTCTCAAATAAATCACCCCCACAAATCTGGTGGTGAAACCTCCTCTGCTTTGCCTGATTTTAAACCCGAGTAAGGATTCTCAACCCGAGTGAAGGTAAAAATAGATGTCTCAAAAATTGGTATCAGAGCTCCGTTAGAAACCATGGCATTATTTATCTAAGAACCTTTAGAAAATCTTTAAAAAACGTTAGATGTAAAAATCTTATGTAAAAGAAATCTCTTCATATTCTTCTCCGTCTAAACTAAGAACAAAGAGTAATTGTTGAAGATCGTTATAACCGAAGTTTTGTCGAAATTTACAAAACTCTTTATGACATGAAATCAAAAAATAAAAAAGATTTCAATATCTTCAATGGACAGTTAAAATATTTACCTTGTTAAAATGCTTCAAATGACTAAACTGTTCGGAGTTACTAGTCCTTTGCCCTTTGATCCTAGCTCCGGCAAATGATACGTAATCTCATTCAGAATATCAATTAAAGGATTTCCTTTCTGAAAATTTTTTTGAGTCTATCTGGTTTTCTTTGGACCGACTCCTTGCGAGATCGCAACCAGTACCCGTTAAGGCAGGTGGGCGTTAGGGGGAACCGCGAAGACGCATTTATCGTTAAGAATTTGTGATCTACCTTTTGAAAATTTTCAGTAGATATATCTCTCTCACTTTTATCCTGAAGCATTATCTTGGTTGAATGTGTAGAATTCTGTTAATCAGAATAAAAATTTGATAAAATTAATGGTCACTTTGTTCTGGAAGCCTATTTCGATTACAAACTTAAAGAAGTTACTCCAAAAATCAGGAGTAGTCAAAAAAAAATATATATCAACTTCGATCTGTTGTTGAAGGTACCCAAACCAAACTCTTAGAACTAGAAACCATTCATGCTTCCCTAGTAGATGAAGCTGAGGAATTACTTCAGATTCGATATCTTGCCTTTCAAATAAATCACTCCAACAAATCTGTTGATGAAACCTCCTCTACTTTGCCTGATTCTCAACCCGAGTAAAGGATTCTCAACCCGAGTGAAGGTAAAAATAGATATCTCAAAAAATTGGTATCAGAGCTTCGTTAGAAACCATGGCATTATTTATCTAAGAACCTTTATAAAATCTTTAAAAAACATTAGATGTAAAAATCTTATGTTAAAGAAAACTCTTCATATTCTTCCCGTCTAAACTCAGAACAAAGAGTAATTTTTGAAGATCGTTATAACAGAAGTTTTGTAGAAATTTACAAAACTCTTTGTGACAAGAAATCAAAAATAAAAAGATTTCAATATCTTCAAAGAACAGTTAAAAAATTTACCTTGTTAAAATGCTTCAAGTGACTAAACTGTTCGGAGTTACTAGTCCTTTGCCTTTTGATCCTAGCTTCGCAAATGATACGTAATCTCATTCAGAATACCATTAAAGGATTTTCTTTTTCTGAAAATTTTTTGAGTCTATCTGGTTCTTTGGACCGACTCCTTGCGAGATCGCAACCAGTACCCGTTAAGGCAGGTGGGCGTTAGGGGGAACCGCGAAGACGTATTTTTCGGTAAGAATTCATGATCTACCTCTTTATAAAATTTTTAGTAGATATATCTCTCTCTTTTTTATCCTGAAGCATGATCTTGGTTGAATGTCTAGAATTCTGTTAATCAAAATAAAAATTTGATAAAATTAATTCTCAATTTGTTATGGAAGCCTAGTTTGTTAACAATCTAAGTGAAATTACTCCAAAAATCTGGAGTAGTCAAGAAAAGACACATCAACTTCGATCTATTCTTGAAGGTATTAAGAAAAACTCTTAGAACTAGAAACCATTCGTGCTTCCCAAATAGATGAAGCTAAGGAATTACTTCAGATGCGATATCTTCCTCTCAAATAAATCACCCCAACAAATCTGGTGGTGAAACCTCCTCTGCTTTGCCTGATTTTAAACCCGAGTAAGGATTCTCAACCCGAGTGAAGGTAAAAATAGATGTCTCAAAAAATTGGTATCAGAGTCTCGTTAGAAACCATGGCATTATTTATCTAAGAACCTTTAGAAAATCTTTTAAAAAACATTAGATGTAAAAATCTTATGTTAAAGAAATCTCTTCATATTCTTCTCCGTCTAAACTAAGAACAAAGAGTAATTGTTGAAGATCGTTATAACCGAAGTTTTGTCGAAATTTACAAAACTCTTTATGACATGAAATCAAAAATAAAAAAGATTTCAATATCTTCAATGGACAGTTAAAATATTTACCTTGTTAAAATGCTTCAAATGACTAAACTGTTCGGAGTTACTAGTCCTTTGCCCTTTGATCCTAGCTCCGGCAAATGATACGCAATCTCATTCAGAATATCAATTAATGGATTTCCTTTCTGAAAATTTTTTTGAGTCTATCTGGTTTTCTTTGGACCGACTCTCTTGCGAGATCGCAACCAGTACCCGTTAAGGCAGGTGGGCGTTAGGGGGAACCGCGAAGACGCATTTATCGTTAAGAATTTGTGATCTACCTTTTGAAAATTTTCAGTAGATATATCTCTCTCACTTTTATCCTGAAGCATTATCTTGGTTGAATGTGTAGAATTCTGTTAATCAGAATAAAAATTTGATAAAATTAATGGTCACTTTGTTTGGAAGCCTATTTCGATTACAAACTTAAAGAAGTTACTCCAAAAATCAGGAGTAGTCAAAAAAAAATATATCAACTTCGATCTGTAGTTGAAGGTACCCAAACCAAACTCTTAGAACTAGAAACCATTCATGCTTCCCTAGTAGATGAAGCTGAGGAATTACTTCAGATTCGATATCTTGCCTTTCAAATAAATCACTCCAACAAATCTGTTGATGAAACCTCCTCTACTTTGCCTGATTCTCAACCCGAGTAAAGGATTCTCAACCCGAGTGAAGGTAAAAATAGATATCTCAAAAAATTGGTATCAGAGCTTCGTTAGAAACCGTGGCATTATTTATCTAAGAACCTTTATAAAATCTTTAAAAAACATTAGATGTAAAAATCTTATGTTAAAGAAAACTCTTCATATTCTTCCCCGTCTAAACTCAGAACAAAGAGTAATTTTTGAAGATCGTTATAACAGAAGTTTTGTAGAAATTTACAAAACTCTTTGTGACAAGAAATCAAAAAATAAAAAAGATTTCAATATCTTCAAAGAACAGTTAAAAAGTTTACCTTGTTAAAATGCTTCAAGTGACTAAACTGTTCGGAGTTACTAGTCCTTTGCCTTTTGATCCTAGCTTCGGCAAATGATACGTAATCTCATTCAGAATACCATTAAAGATTTCCTTTCTGAAAATTTTTTGAGTCTATCTGGTTCTTTGGACCGACTCCTTGCGAGATCGCAACCAGTACCCGTTAAGGCAGGTGGGCGTTAGGGGGAACCGCGAAGACGTATTTTTCGGTAAGAATTCATGATCTACCTCTTTATAAAATTTTTAGTAGATATATCTCTCTCACTTTTATCCTGAAGCATGATCTTGGTTGAATGTCTAGAATTCTGTTAATCAAAATAAAAATTTGATAAAATTAATTCTCAATTTGTTATGGAAGCCTAGTTTGTTAACAATCTAAGTGAAATTACTCCAAAAATCTGGAGTAGTCAAGAAAAGACACATCAACTTCGATCTATTCTTGAAGGTATTAAGAAAAAAACTTAGAACTAGAAACCATTCGTGCTTCCCAAATAGATGAAGCTAAGGAATTACTTCAGATGCGATATCTTCCTCTCAAATAAATCACCCCACAAATCTGGTGGTGAAACCTCCTCTGCTTTGCCTGATTTTAAACCCGAGTAAGGATTCTCAACCCGAGTGAAGGTAAAAATAGATGTCTCAAAAAATTGGTATCAGAGCTCCGTTAGAAACCATGGCATTATTTATCTAAGAACCTTTAGAAAATCTTTAAAAAACGTTAGATGTAAAAATCTTATGTAAAAGAAATCTCTTCATATTCTTCTCCGTCTAAACTAAGAACAAAGAGTAATTGTTGAAGATCGTTATAACCGAAGTTTTGTCGAAATTTACAAAACTCTTTATGACATGAAATCAAAAAACAAAAAATATTTCAATATCTTCAATGGACAGTTAAAATATTTACCTTGTTAAAATGCTTCAAATGACTAAACTGTTCGGAGTTACTAGTCCTTTGCACTTTGATCCTAGCTCCGGCAAATCATACGCAATCTCATTCAGAATATCAATTAATGGATTTCCTTTCTGAAAATTTTTTTGAGTCTATCTGGTTTTCTTTGGACCGACTCCTTGCGAGATCGCAACCAGTACCCGTTAAGGCAGGTGGGCGTTAGGGGGAACCGCGAAGACGCATTTATCGTTAAGAATTTGTGATCTACCTTTTGAAAATTTTCAGTAGATATATCTCTCTCACTTTTATCCTGAAGCATTATCTTGGTTGAATGTGTAGAATTCTGTTAATCAGAATAAAAATTTGATAAAATTAATGGTCACTTTGTTCTGGAAGCCTATTTCGATTACAAACTTAAAGAAGTTACTCCAAAAATCAGGAGTAGTCAAAAAAAAATATATCAACTTCGATCTGTAGTTGAAGGTACCCAAACCAAACTCTTAGAACTAGAAACCATTCATGCTTCCCTAGTAGATGAAGCTGAGGAATTACTTCAGATTCGATATCTTGCCTTTCAAATAAATCACTCCAACAAATCTGTTGATGAAACCTCCTCTACTTTGCCTGATTCTCAACCCGAGTAAAGGATTCTCAACCCGAGTGAAGGTAAAAATAGATATCTCAAAAAATTGGTATCAGAGCTTCGTTAGAAACCGTGGCATTATTTATCTAAGAACCTTTATAAAATCTTTAAAAAACATTAGATGTAAAAATCTTATGTTAAAGAAAACTCTTCATATTCTTCCCCGTCTAAACTCAGAACAAAGAGTAATTTTTGAAGATCGTTATAACAGAAGTTTTGTAGAAATTTACAAAACTCTTTGTGACAAGAAATCAAAAATAAAAAGATTTCAATATCTTCAAAGAACAGTTAAAAATTTACCTTGTTAAAATGCTTCAAGTGACTAAACTGTTCGGAGTTACTAGTCCTTTGCCTTTTGATCCTAGCTTCGCAAATGATACGTAATCTCATTCAGAATACCATTAAAGGATTTCCTTTCTGAAAATTTTTTGAGTCTATCTGGTTCTTTGGACCGACTCTTGCGAGATCGCAACCAGTACCCGTTAAGGCAGGTGGGCGTTAGGGGAACCGCCAAGACGTATTTTTCGGTAAGAATTCATGATCTACCTCTTTATAAAATTTTTAGTAGATATATCTCTCTCACTTTTATCCTGAAGCATGATCTTGGTTGAATGTCTAGAATTCTGTTAATCAAAATAAAAATTTGATAAAATTAATTCTCAATTTGTTATGGAAGCCTAGTTTGTTAACAATCTAAGTGAAATTACTCCAAAAATCTGGAGTAGTCAAGAAAAGACACATCAACTTCGATCTATTCTTGAAGGTAAGAAAAACTCTTAGAACTAGAAACCATTCGTGCTTCCCAAATAGATGAAGCTAAGGAATTACTTCAGATGCGATATATCTTCCTCTCAAATAAATCACCCCCACAAATCTGGTGGTGAAACCTCCTCTGCTTTGCCTGATTTTAAACCCGAGTAAGGATTCTCAACCCGAGTGAAGGTAAAAATAGATGTCTCAAAAAATTGGTATCAGAGCTCCGTTAGAAACCATGGCATTATTTATCTAAGAACCTTTAGAAAATCTTTAAAAACATTAGATGTAAAAAATCTTATGTTAAAGAAATCTCTTCATATTATTCTTCTCCGTCTAAACTAAGAACAAAGAGTAATTGTTGAAGATCGTTATAACCGAAGTTTTGTCGAAATTTACAAAACTCTTTATGACATGAAATCAAAAAATAAAAAAGATTTCAATATCTTCAATGGACAGTTAAAATATTTACCTTGTTAAAATGCTTCAAATGACTAAACTGTTCGGAGTTACTAGTCCTTTGCCCTTTGATCCTAGCTCCGGCAAATGATACGCAATCTCATTCAGAATATCAATTAATGGATTTCCTTTCTGAAAATTTTTTTGAGTCTATCTGGTTTTCTTTGGACCGACTCCTTGCGAGATCGCAACCAGTACCCGTTAAGGCAGGTGGGCGTTAGGGGGAACCGCGAAGACGCATTTATCGTTAAGAATTTGTGATCTACCTTTTGAAAATTTTCAGTAGATATATCTCTCTCACTTTTATCCTGAAGCATTATCTTGGTTGAATGTGTAGAATTCTGTTAATCAGAATAAAAATTTGATAAAATTAATGGTCACTTTGTTCTGGAAGCCTATTTCGATTACAAACTTAAAGAAGTTACTCCAAAAATCAGGAGTAGTCAAAAAAAATATATCAACTTCGATCTGTTGTTGAAGGTACCCAAACCAAACTCTTAGAACTAGAAACCATTCATGCTTCCCTAGTAGATGA
Organism: Aristolochia contorta; assembly: GCA_022405105.1. Taxonomy (NCBI): domain Eukaryota; kingdom Viridiplantae; phylum Streptophyta; class Magnoliopsida; order Piperales; family Aristolochiaceae; genus Aristolochia; species Aristolochia contorta. Next base: position 24,851 of record JAHZSQ010000084.1, read on the forward strand.
AGCTGAGGAATTACTTCAGATTCGATATCTTGCCTTTCAAATAAATCACTCCAACAAATCTGTTGATGAAACCTCCTCTACTTTGCCTGATTCTCAACCCGAGTAAAGGATTCTCAACCCGAGTGAAGGTAAAAATAGATATCTCAAAAAATTGGTATCAGAGCTTCGTTAGAAACCATGGCATTATTTATCTAAGAACCTTTATAAAATCTTTAAAAAACATTAGATGTAAAAATCTTATGTTAAAGAAAACTCTTCATATTCTTCCCCGTCTAAACTCAGAACAAAGAGTAATTTTTGAAGATCGTTATAACAGAAGTTTTGTAGAAATTTACAAAACTCTTTGTGACAAGAAAGAAAAAAAAAATAAAAAGATTTCAATATCTTCAAAGAACAGTTAAAAATTTACCTTGTTAAAATGCTTCAAGTGACTAAACTGTTCGGAGTTACTAGTCCTTTGCCTTTTGATCCTAGCTTCGCAAATGATACGTAATCTCATTCAGAATACCATTAAAGGATTTCCTTTCTGAAAAATTTTTTTGAGTCTATCTGGTTTTTTGGACCGACTCTCTTGAGAGATCGCAACCAGTACCCGTTAAGGCAGGTGGGCGTTAGGGGAACCGCGAAGACGTATTTTTCGGTAAGAATTCATGATCTACCTCTTTATAAAATTTTTAGTAGATATATCTCTCTCACTTTTATCCTGAAGCATGATCTTGGTTGAATGTCTAGAATTCTGTTAATCAAAATAAAAATTTGATAAAATTAATTCTCAATTTGTTATGGAAGCCTAGTTTGTTAACAATCTAAGTGAAATTACTCCAAAAATCTGGAGTAGTCAAAAAAAGACACATCAACTTCGATCTATTCTTGAAGGTATTAAGAAAAACTCTTAGAACTAGAAACCATTCGTGCTTCCCAAATAGATGAAGCTAAGGAATTACTTCAGATGCGATATATCTTCCTCTCAAATAAATCACCCCACAAATCTGGTGGTGAAACCTCCTCTGCTTTGCCTGATTTTAAACCCGAGTAAGGATTCTCAACCCGAGTGAAGGTAAAAATAGATGTCTCAAAAAGTTGGTATCAGAGCTCCGTTAGAAACCATGGCATTATTTATCTAAGAACCTTTAGAAAATCTTTTAAAAAACATTAGATGTAAAAATCTTATGTTAAAGAAATCTCTTCATATTCTTCTCCGTCTAAACTAAGAACAAAGAGTAATTGTTGAAGATCGTTATAACCCAAGTTTTGTCGAAATTTACAAAACTCTTTATGACATGAAATCAAAAAAAAAAAAGATTTCAATATCTTCAATGGACAGTTAAAATATTTACCTTGTTAAAAATGCTTCAAATGACTAAACTGTTCGGAGTTACTAGTCCTTTGCTCTTTGATCCTAGCTCCGCAAATGATACGTAATCTCATTCAGAATATCAATTAATGGATTTCCTTTCTGAAAATTTTTTGAGTCTATCTGGTTTTCTTTGGACCGACTCCTTGCGAGATCGCAACCAGTACCCGTTAAGGCAGGTGGGCGTTAGGGGAACCGCCAAGACGCATTTATCGTTAAGAATTTGTGATCTACCTTTTGAAAATTTTCAGTAGATATATCTCTCTCACTTTTATCCTGAAGCATTATCTTGGTTGAATGTGTAGAATTCTGTTAATCAGAATAAAAATTTGATAAAATTAATGGTCACTTTTGTTGGAAGCCTATTTCGATTACAAACTTAAAGAAGTTACTCCAAAAATCAGGAGTAGTCAAAAAAAAATATATCAACTTCGATCTGTTGTTGAAGGTACCCAAACCAAACTCTTAGAACTAGAAACCATTCATGCTTCCCTAGTAGATGAAGCTGAGGAATTACTTCAGATTCGATATCTTGCCTTTCAAATAAATCACTCCAACAAATCTGTTGATGAAACCTCCTCTACTTTGCCTGATTCTCAACCCGAGTAAAGGATTCTCAACCCGAGTGAAGGTAAAAATAGATATCTCAAAAAATTGGTATCAGAGCTTCGTTAGAAACCATGGCATTATTTATCTAAGAACCTTTATAAAATCTTTAAAAAACATTAGATGTAAAAATCTTATGTTAAAGAAAACTCTTCATATTCTTCCCCGTCTAAACTCAGAACAAAGAGTAATTTTTGAAGATCGTTATAACAGAAGTTTTGTAGAAATTTACAAAACTCTTTGTGACAAGAAATCAAAAAATAAAAAAGATTTCAATATCTTCAAAGAACAGTTAAAAAATTTACCTTGTTAAAATGCTTCAAGTGACTAAACCGTTCGGAGTTACTAGTCCTTTGCCTTTTGATCCTAGCTTCGGCAAATGATACGTAATCTCATTCAGAATACCATTAAAGGATTTCCTTTCTGAAAATTTTTTTGAGTCTATCTGGTTCTTTGGACCGACTTGCGAGATCGCAACCAGTACCCGTTAAGGCAGGTGGGCGTTAGGGGAACCGCCAAGACGATTTTTCGGTAAGAATTCATGATCTACCTCTTTATAAAATTTTTAGTAGATATATCTCTCTCACTTTTATCCTGAAGCATGATCTTGGTTGAATGTCTAGAATTCTGTTAATCAAAATAAAAATTTGATAAAATTAATTCTCAATTTGTTATGGAAGCCTAGTTTGTTAACAATCTAAGTGAAATTACTCCAAAAATCTGGAGTAGTCAAGAAAAGACACATCAACTTCGATCTATTCTTGAAGGTATTAAGAAAAAACTCTTAGAACTAGAAACCATTCGTGCTTCCCAAATAGATGAAGCTAAGGAATTACTTCAGATGCGATATCTTCCCTCTCAAATAAATCACCCCCACAAATCTGGTGGTGAAACCTCCTCTGCTTTGCCTGATTTTAAACCCGAGTAAGGATTCTCAACCCGAGTGAAGGTAAAAATAGATGTCTCAAAAATTGGTATCAGAGCTCCGTTAGAAACCATGGCATTATTTATCTAAGAACCTTTAGAAAATCTTTAAAAAACATTAGATGTAAAAATCTTATGTAAAAGAAATCTCTTCATATTCTTCTCCGTCTAAACTAAGAACAAAGAGTAATTGTTGAAGATCGTTATAACCGAAGTTTTGTCGAAATTTACAAAACTCTTTATGACATGAAATCAAAAAATTAAAAAGATTTCAATATCTTCAATGGACAGTTAAAATATTTGCCTTGTTAAAATGCTTCAAATGACTAAACTGTTCGGAGTTACTAGTCCTTTGCCTTTGATCCTAGCTCCGCAAATGATACGTAATCTCATTCAGAATATCAATTAATGGATTTCCTTTTTCTGAAAATTTTTTGAGTCTATCTGGTTTTCTTTGGACCGACTCCTTGCGAGATCGCAACCAGTACCCGTTAAGGCAGGTGGGCGTTAGGGGGAACCGCGAAGACGCATTTATCGTTAAGAATTTGTGATCTACCTTTTGAAAATTTTCAGTAGATATCTCTCTCTCACTTTTATCCTGAAGCATTATCTTGGTTGAATGTGTAGAATTCTGTTAATCAGAATAAAAATTTGATAAAATTAATGGTCACTTTGTTCTGGAAGCCTATTTCGATTACAAACTTAAAGAAGTTACTCCAAAAATCAGGAGTAGTCAAAAAAAAAAATATCAACTTCGATCTGTTGTTGAAGGTACCCAAACCAAACTCTTAGAACTAGAAACCATTCATGCTTCCCTAGTAGATGAAGCTGAGGAATTACTTCAGATTCGATATCTTGCCTTTCAAATAAATCACTCCAACAAATCTGTTGATGAAACCTCCTCTACTTTGCCTGATTCTCAACCCGAGTAAAGGATTCTCAACCCGAGTGAAGGTAAAAATAGATATCTCAAAAAATTGGTATCAGAGTTTCGTTTGAAACCATGGCATTATTTATCGAAGAACATTTATAAAATCTTTAAAAAACATTAGATGTAAAAATCTTATGTTAAAGAAAACTCTTCATATTCTTCCCCGTCTAAACTCAGAACAAAGAGTAATTTTTGAAGATCGTTATAACAGAAGTTTTGAAAAATTTACAAAACTCTTTGTGACAAGAAATCAAAAATAAAAAGATTTCAATATCTTCAAAGAACAGTTAAAAAATTTACCTTGTTAAAATGCTTCAAGTGACTAAACTGTTCGGAGTTACTAGTCCTTTGCCTTTTGATCCCTAGCTTCGCAAATGATACGTAATCTCATTCAGAATACCATTAAAGGATTTCCTTTCTGAAAATTTTTTGAGTCTATCTGGTTCTTTGGACCGACTCCTTGCGAGATCGCAACCAGTACCCGTTAAGGCAGGTGGGCGTTAGGGGAACCGCCAAGACGTATTTTTCGGTAAGAATTCATGATCTACCTCTTTATAAAATTTTTAGTAGATATATCTCTCTCACTTTTATCCTGAAGCATGATCTTGGTTGAATGTCTAGAATTCTGTTAATCAAAATAAAAATTTGATAAAATTAATTCTCAATTTGTTATGGAAGCCTAGTTTGTTAACAATCTAAGTGAAATTACTCCAAAAATCTGGAGTAGTCAAGAAAAAGACACATCAACTTCGATCTATTCTTGAAGGTATTAAGAAAAACTCTTAGAACTAGAAACCATTCGTGCTTCCCAAATAGATGAAGCTAAGGAATTACTTCAGATGCGATATCTTCCTCTCAAATAAATCACCCCAACAAATCTGGTGGTGAAACCTCCTCTGCTTTGCCTGATTTTAAACCCGAGTAAGGATTCTCAACCCGAGTGAAGGTAAAAATAGATGTCTCAAAAAATTGGTATCAGAGCTCCGTTAGAAACCATGGCATTATTTATCTAACAACCTTTAGAAAATCTTTAAAAAACATTAGATGTAAAAATCTTATGTTAAAGAAATCTCTTCATATTCTTCTCCGTCTAAACTAAGAACAAAGAGTAATTGTTGAAGATCGTTATAACCGAAGTTTTGTCGAAATTTACAAAACTCTTTATGACATGAAATCAAAAAATAAAAATGATTTCAATATCTTCAATGGACAGTTAAAATATTTACCTTGTTAAAATGCTTCAAATGACTAAACTGTTCGGAGTTACTAGTCCTTTGCCCTTTGATCCTAGCTCCGGCAAATGATACGTAATCTCATTCAGAATATCAATTAAAGGATTTCCTTTCTGAAAATTTTTTGAGTCTATCTGGTTTTCTTTGGACCGACTCCTCATGAGATCGCAACCAGTACCCGTTAAGGCAGGTGGGCGTTAGGGGAACCGCCAAGACGCATTTATCGTTAAGAATTTGTGATCTACCTTTTGAAAATTTTCAGTAGATATATCTCTCTCACTTTTATCCTGAAGCATTATCTTGGTTGAATGTGTAGAATTCTGTTAATCAGAATAAAAATTTGATAAAATTAATGGTCACTTTGTTCGGAAGCCTATTTCGATTACAAACTTAAAGAAGTTACTCCAAAAATCAGGAGTAGTAAAAAAAAAAAATATATCAACTTCGATCTGTTGTTGAAGGTACCCAAACCAAACTCTTAGAACTAGAAACCATTCATGCTTCCCTAGTAGATGAAGCTGAGGAATTACTTCAGATTCGATATCTTGCCTTTCAAATAAATCACTCCAACAAATCTGTTGATGAAACCTCCTCTACTTTGCCTGATTCTCAACCCGAGTAAAGGATTCTCAACCCGAGTGAAGGTAAAAATAGATATCTCAAAAAAAAATTGGTATCAGAGCTTCGTTAGAAACCATGGCATTATTTATCTAAGAACCTTTATAAAATCTTTAAAAACATTAGATGTAAAAATCTTATGTTAAAGAAAACTCTTCATATTCTTCCCCGTCTAAACTCAGAACAAAGAGTAATTTTTGAAGATCGTTATAACAGAAGTTTTGTAGAAATTTACAAAACTCTTTGTGACAAGAAATCAAAAATAAAAAAGATTTCAATATCTTCAAAGAACAGTTAAAAATTTACCTTGTTAAAATGCTTCAAGTGACTAAACTGTTCGGAGTTACTAGTCCTTTGCCTTTTGATCCTAGCTTCGCAAATGATACGTAATCTCATTCAGAATACCATTAAAGGATTCCTTTCTGAAAATTTTTTGAGTCTATCTGGTTCTTTGGACCGACTCCTTGCGAGATCGCAACCAGTACCCGTTAAGGCAGGTGGGCGTTAGGGGAACCGCGAAGACGTATTTTTTCGGTAAGAATTCATGATCTACCTCTTTATAAAATTTTTAGTAGATATATCTCTCTCACTTTTATCCTGAAGCATGATCTTGGTTGAATGTCTAGAATTCTGTTAATCAAAATAAAAATTTGATAAAATTAATTCTCAATTTGTTATGGAAGCCTAGTTTGTTAACAATCTAAGTGAAATTACTCCAAAAATCTGGAGTAGTCAAGAAAAGACACATCAACTTCGATCTATTCTTGAAGGTATTAAGAAAAAACTCTTAGAACTAGAAACCATTCGTGCTTCCCAAATAGATGAAGCTAAGGAATTACTTCAGATGCGATATCTTCCCTCTCAAATAAATCACCCCACACAAATCTGGTGGTGAAACCTCCTCTGCTTTGCCTGATTTTAAACCCGAGTAAGGATTCTCAACCCGAGTGAAGGTAAAAATAGATGTCTCAAAAAATTGGTATCAGAGCTCCGTTAGAAACCATGGCATTATTTATCTAAGAACCTTTAGAAAATCTTTAAAAAACATTAGATGTAAAAATCTTATGTTAAAGAAATCTCTTCATATTCTTCTCCGTCTAAACTAAGAACAAAGAGTAATTGTTGAAGATCGTTATAACCGAAGTTTTGTCGAAATTTACAAAACTCTTTATGACATGAAATCAAAAAATAAAAAAGATTTCAATATCTTCAATGGACAGTTAAAATATTTACCTTGTTAAAATGCTTCAAATGACTAAACTGTTCGGAGTTACTAGTCCTTTGCTCTTTGATCCTAGCTCCGGCAAATGATACGCAATCTCATTCAGAATATCAATTAATGGATTTCCTTTCTGAAAATTTTTTTGAGTCTATCTGGTTTTCTTTGGACCGACTCCTTGCGAGATCGCAACCAGTACCCGTTAAGGCAGGTGGGCGTTAGGGGGAACCGCGAAGACGCATTTATCGTTAAGAATTTGTGATCTACCTTTTGAAAATTTTCAGTAGATATATCTCTCTCACTTTTATCCTGAAGCATTATCTTGGTTGAATGTGTAGAATTCTGTTAATCAGAATAAAAATTTGATAAAATTAATGGTCACTTTGTTCTGGAAGCCTATTTCGATTACAAACTTAAAGAAGTTACTCCAAAAATCAGGAGTAGTCAAAAAAAAATATATCAACTTCGATCTGTAGTTGAAGGTACCCAAACCAAACTCTTAGAACTAGAAACCATTCATGCTTCCCTAGTAGATGAAGCTGAGGAATTACTTCAGATTCGATATCTTGCCTTTCAAATAAATCACTCCAACAAATCTGTTGATGAAACCTCCTCTACTTTGCCTGATTCTCAACCCGAGTAAAGGATTCTCAACCCGAGTGAAGGTAAAAATAGATATCTCAAAAAAATTGGTATCAGAGCTTCGTTAGAAACCATGGCATTATTTATCTAAGAACCTTTATAAAATCTTTTTAAAAACATTAGATGTAAAAATCTTATGTTAAAGAAAACTCTTCATATTCTTCCCCGTCTAAACTCAGAACAAAGAGTAATTTTTGAAGATCGTTATAACAGAAGTTTTGTAGAAATTTACAAAACTCTTTGTGACAAGAAATCAAAAAATAAAAAAGATTTCAATATCTTCAAAGAACAGTTTAAAAAATTTACCTTGTTAAAATGCTTCAAGTGACTAAACTGTTCGGAGTTACTAGTCCTTTGCCTTTTGATCCTAGCTTCGCAAATGATACGTAATCTCATTCAGAATACCATTAAAGGATTTCCTTTCTGAAATTTTTTTTGAGTCTATCTGGTTCTTTGGACCGACTCCTTGCGAGATCGCAACCAGTACCCGTTAAGGCAGGTGGGCGTTAGGGGGAACCGCGAAGACGTATTTTTCGGTAAGAATTCATGATCTACCTCTTTATAAAATTTTTAGTAGATATATCTCTCACTTTTATCCTGAAGCATGATCTTGGTTGAATGTCTAGAATTCTGTTAATCAAAATAAAAATTTGATAAAATTAATTCTCAATTTGTTATGGAAGCCTAGTTTGTTAACAATCTAAGTGAAATTACTCCAAAAATCTGGAGTAGTCAAGAAAAGACACATCAACTTCGATCTATTCTTGAAGGTATTAAAAAAACTCTTAGAACTAGAAACCATTCGTGCTTCCCAAATAGATGAAGCTAAGGAATTACTTCAGATGCGATATCTTCCTCTCAAATAAATCACCCCCACAAATCTGGTGGTGAAACCTCCTCCGCTTTGCCTGATTTTAAACCCGAGTAAGGATTCTCAACCCGAGTGAAGGTAAAAATAGATGTCTCAAAAATTGGTATCAGAGCTCCGTTAGAAACCATGGCATTATTTATCTAAGAACCTTTAGAAAATCTTTAAAAAACATTAGATGTAAAAATCTTATGTTAAAGAAATCTCTTCATATTCTTCTCCGTCTAAACTAAGAACAAAGAGTAATTGTTGAAGATCGTTATAACCGAAGTTTTGTCGAAATTTACAAAACTCTTTATGACATGAAATCAAAAAATAAAAATGATTTCAATATCTTCAATGGACAGTTAAAATATTTACCTTGTTAAAATGCTTCAAATGACTAAACTGTTCGGAGTTACTAGTCCTTTGCCCTTTGATCCTAGCTCCGGCAAATGATACGTAATCTCATTCAGAATATCAATTAAAGGATTTCCTTTCTGAAAATTTTTTTGAGTCTATCTGGTTTTCTTTGGACCGACTCCTTGCGAGATCGCAACCAGTACCCGTTAAGGCAGGTGGGCGTTAGGGGGAACCGCGAAGACGCATTTATCGTTAAGAATTTGTGATCTACCTTTTGAAAATTTTCAGTAGATATATCTCTCTCACTTTTATCCTGAAGCATTATCTTGGTTGAATGTGTAGAATTCTGTTAATCAGAATAAAAATTTGATAAAATTAATGGTCACTTTGTTCTGGAAGCCTATTTCGATTACAAACTTAAAGAAGTTACTCAAAAAAATCAGGAGTAGTCAAAAAAAATATATCAACTTCGATCTGTTGTTGAAGGTACCCAAACCAAACTCTTAGAACTAGAAACCATTCATGCTTCCCTAGTAGATGAAGCTGAGGAATTACTTCAGATTCGATATCTTGCCTTTCAAATAAATCACTCCAACAAATCTGTTGATGAAACCTCCTCTACTTTGCCTGATTCTCAACCCGAGTAAAGGATTCTCAACCCCCGAGTGAAGGTAAAAATAGATATCTCAAAGAATTGGTATCAGAGCTTCGTTAGAAACCATGGCATTATTTATCTAAGAACCTTTATAAAATCTTTAAAAAACATTAGATGTAAAAATCTTATGTTAAAGAAAACTCTTCATATTCTTCCCCGTCTAAACTCAGAACAAAGAGTAATTTTTGAAGATCGTTATAACAGAAGTTTTGTAGAAATTTACAAAACTCTTTGTGACAAGAAATCAAAAAATAAAAAAGATTTCAATATCTTCAAAGAACAGTTAAAAAGTTTACCTTGTCAAAATGCTTCAAGTGACTAAACCGTTCGGAGTTACTAGTCCTTTGCCTTTTGATCCTAGCTTCGGCAAATGATACGTAATCTCATTCAGAATACCATTAAAGGATTTCCTTTCTGAAAATTTTTTTGAGTCTATCTGGTTCTTTGGACCGACTCCTTGCGAGATCGCAACCAGTACCCGTTAAGGCAGGTGGGCGTTAGGGGAACCGCCAAGACGTATTTTTCGGTAAGAATTCATGATCTACCTTTTGAAAATTTTCAGTAGATATATCTCTCTCACTTTTATCCTGAAGCATGATCTTGGTTGAATGTCTAGAATTCTGTTAATCAAAATAAAAATTTGATAAAATTAATTCTCAATTTGTTATGGAAGCCTAGTTTGTTAACAATCTAAGTGAAATTACTCCAAAAATCTGGAGTAGTCAAGAAAAGACACATCAACTTCGATCTATTCTTGAAGGTATTAAGAAAAAACTCTTAGAACTAGAAACCATTCGTGCTTCCCAAATAGATGAAGCTAAGGAATTACTTCAGATGCGATATCTTCCTCTCAAATAAATCACCCCAACAAATCTGGTGGTGAAACCTCCTCTGCTTTGCCTGATTTTAAACCCGAGTAAGGATTCTCAACCCGAGTGAAGGTAAAAATAGATGTCTCAAAAAATTGGTATCAGAGCTCGTTAGAAACCATGGCATTATTTATCTAAGAACCTTTAGAAAATCTTTAAAAACATTAGATGTAAAAAAATCTTATGTAAAAGAAATCTCTTCATATTCTTCTCCGTCTAAACTAAGAACAAAGAGTAATTGTTGAAGATCGTTATAACCGAAGTTTTGTCGAAATTTACAAAACTCTTTATGACATGAAATCAAAAAATAAAAAAGATTTCAATATCTTCAATGGACAGTTAAAATATTTACCTTGTTAAAATGCTTCAAATGACTAAACTGTTCGGAGTTACTAGTCCTTTGCCCTTTGATCCTAGCTCCGGCAAATGATACGCAATCTCATTCAGAATATCAATTAATGGATTTCCTTTCTGAAAATTTTTTTGAGTCTATCTGGTTTTCTTTGGACCGACTCCTTGCGAGATCGCAACCAGTACCCGTTAAGGCAGGTGGGCGTTAGGGGGAACCGCGAAGACGCATTTATCGTTAAGAATTTGTGATCTACCTTTTGAAAATTTTCAGTAGATATATCTCTCTCACTTTTATCCTGAAGCATTATCTTGGTTGAATGTGTAGAATTCTGTTAATCAGAATAAAAATTTGATAAAATTAATGGTCACTTTGTTCTGGAAGCCTATTTCGATTACAAACTTAAAGAAGTTACTCCAAAAATCAGGAGTAGTCAAAAAAAATATATCAACTTCGATCTGTTGTTGAAGGTACCCAAACCAAACTCTTAGAACTAGAAACCATTCATGCTTCCCTAGTAGATGAAGCTGAGGAATTACTTCAGATTCGATATCTTGCCTTTCAAATAAATCACTCCAACAAAAATCTGTTGATGAAACCTCCTCTACTTTGCCTGATTCTCAACCCGAGTAAAGGATTCTCAACCCGAGTGAAGGTAAAAATAGATATCTCAAAAAATTGGTATCAGAGCTTCGTTAGAAACCGTGGCATTATTTATCTAAGAACCTTTATAAAATCTTTAAAAAACATTAGATGTAAAAATCTTATGTTAAAGAAAACTCTTCATATTCTTCCCGTCTAAACTCAGAACAAAGAGTAATTTTTGAAGATCGTTATAACAGAAGTTTTGTAGAAATTTACAAAACTCTTTGTGACAAGAAATCAAAAATAAAAAAGATTTCAATCTCTTCAAAGAACAGTTAAAAAATTTACCTTGTTAAAATGCTTCATGTGACTAAACCGTTCGGAGTTACTAGTCCTTTGCCTTTTGATCCTAGCTTCGGCAAATGATACGTAATCTCATTCAGAATACCATTAAAGGATTTCCTTTCTGAAAATTTTTTGAGTCTATCTGGTTCTTTTGGACCGACTCCTTGCGAGATCGCAACCAGTACCCGTTAAAGGCAGGTGGGCGTTAGGGGAACCGCGAAGACGTATTTTTCGGTAAGAATTCATGATCTACCTCTTTATAAAATTTTTAGTATATATCTCTCTCACTTTTATCCTGAAGCATGATCTTGGTTGAATGTCTAGAATTCTGTTAATCAAAATAAAAATTTGATAAAATTAATTCTCAATTTGTTATGGAAGCCTAGTTTGTTAACAATCTAAATGAAATTACTCCAAAAATCTGGAGTAGTCAGGAAAAGACACATCAACTTCGATCTATTCTTGAAGGTATTAAGAAAAAACTCTTAGAACTAGAAACCATTCGTGCTTCCCAAATAGATGAAGCTAAGGAATTACTTCAGATGCGATATCTTCCCTCTCAAATAAATCACCCCAACAAATCTGGTGGTGAAACCTCCCTCTGCTTTGCCTGATTTTAAACCCGAGTAAGGATTCTCAACCCGAGAGTGAAGGTAAAAATAGATGTCTCAAAAATTGGTATCAGAGCTCCGTTAGAAACCATGGCATTATTTATCTAAGAACCTTTAGAAAATCTTTTAAAAACATTAGATGTAAAAAAATCTTATGTAAAAGAAATCTCTTCATATTCTTCTCCGTCTAAACTAAGAACAAAGAGTAATTGTTGAAGATCGTTATAACCGAAGTTTTGTCGAAATTTACAAAACTCTTTATGACATGAAATCAAAAAATAAAAAAGATTTCAATATCTTCAATGGACAGTTAAAATATTTACCTTGTTAAAATGCTTCAAATGACTAAACTGTTCGGAGTTACTAGTCCTTTGCCTTTGATCCTAGCTCCGCAAATGATACGTAATCTCATTCAGAATATCAATTAATGGATTTCCTTTCTGAAATTTTTTTGAGTCTATCTGGTTTTCTTTGGACCGACTCCTTGCGAGATCGCAACCAGTACCCGTTAAGGCAGGTGGGCGTAGGGGGGAACCGCCAAGACGCATTTATCGTTAAGAATTTGTGATCTACCTTTTGAAATTTTTTTCAGTAGATATATCTCTCTCACTTTTATCCTGAAGCATTATCTTGGTTGAATGTGTAGAATTCTGTTAATCAGAATAAAAATTTGATAAAATTAATGGTCACTTTGTTCTGGAAGCCTATTTCGATTACAAACTTAAAGAAGTTACTCCAAAAATCAGGAGTAAAAAAAAAAAATATATCAACTTCGATCTGTAGTTGAAGGTACCCAAACCAAACTCTTAGAACTAGAAACCATTCATGCTTCCCTAGTAGATGAAGCTGAGGAATTACTTCAGATTCGATATCTTGCCTTTCAAATAAATCACTCCAACAAATCTGTTGATGAAACCTCCTCTACTTTGCCTGATTCTCAACCCGAGTAAAGGATTCTCAACCCGAGTGAAGGTAAAAATAGATATCTCAAAAAATTGGTATCAGAGCTTCGTTAGAAACCGTGGCATTATTTATCTAAGAACCTTTATAAAATCTTTAAAAAACATTAGATGTAAAAATCTTATGTTAAAGAAAACTCTTCATATTATTTCTTCCCGTCTAAACTCAGAACAAAGAGTAATTTTTGAAGATCGTTATAACAGAAGTTTTGTAGAAATTTACAAAACTCTTTGTGACAAGAAATCAAAAAATAAAAAAGATTTCAATATCTTCAAAGAACAGTTAAAAAGTTTACCTTGTTAAAATGCTTCAAGTGACTAAACCGTTCGGAGTTACTAGTCCTTTGCCTTTTGATCCTAGCTTCGGCAAATGATACGTAATCTCATTCAGAATACCATTAAAGGATTTCCTTTCTGAAAATTTTTTTGAGTCTATCTGGTTCTTTGGACCGACTCCTTGCGAGATCGCAACCAGTACCCGTTAAGGCAGGTGGGCGTTAGGGGAACCGCCAAGACGTATTTTTCGGTAAGAATTCATGATCTACCTCTTTATAAAATTTTTTTTAGTAGATATATCTCTCTCACTTTTATCCTGAAGCATGATCTTGGTTGAATGTCTAGAATTCTGTTAATCAAAATAAAAATTTGATAAAATTAATTCTCAATTTGTTATGGAAGCCTAGTTTGTTAACAATCTAAGTGAAATTACTCCAAAAATCTGGAGTAGTCAAGAAAAGACACATCAACTTCGATCTATTCTTGAAGGTATTAAGAAAAAACTCTTAGAACTAGAAACCATTCGTGCTTCCCAAATAGATGAAGCTAAGGAATTACTTCAGATGCGATATCTTCCCTCTCAAATAAATCACCCCCACAAATCTGGTGGTGAAACCTCCTCTGCTTTGCCTGATTTTAAACCCGAGTAAGGATTCTCAACCCGAGTGAAGGTAAAAATAGATGTCTCAAAAAATTGGTATCAGAGCTCCGTTAGAAACCATGGCATTATTTATCTAAGAACCTTTAGAAAATCTTTAAAAACATTAGATGTAAAAATCTTATGTTAAAGAAATCTCTTCATATTCTTCTCCGTCTAAACTAAGAACAAAGAGTAATTGTTGAAGATCGTTATAACCGAAGTTTTGTCGAAATTTACAAAACTCTTTATGACATGAAATCAAAAATAAAAAAGATTTCAATATCTTCAATGGACAGTTAAAATATTTACCTTGTTAAAATGCTTCAAATGACTAAACTGTTCGGAGTTACTAGTCCTTTGCCTTTGATCCTAGCTCCGCAAATGATGACGTAATCTCATTCAGAATATCAATTAATGGATTTCCTTTCTGAAAAATTTTTTGAGTCTATCTGGTTTTCTTTGGACCGACTCCTTGAGAGATCGCAACCAGTACCCGTTAAGGCAGGTGGGCGTTAGGGGAACCGCCAAGACGCATTTATCGTTAAGAATTTGTGATCTACCTTTTGAAAATTTTCAGTAGATATATCTCTCTCACTTTTATCCTGAAGCATTATCTTGGTTGAATGTGTAGAATTCTGTTAATCAGAATAAAAATTTGATAAAATTAATGGTCACTTTGTTTCGGAAGCCTATTTCGATTACAAACTTAAAGAAGTTACTCCAAAAATCAGGAGTAGTCAAAAAAAAAAATATATCAACTTCGATCTGTTGTTGAAGGTACCCAAACCAAACTCTTAGAACTAGAAACCATTCATGCTTCCCTAGTAGATGAAGCTGAGGAATTACTTCAGATTCGATATCTTGCCTTTCAAATAAATCACTCCAACAAATCTGTTGATGAAACCTCCTCTACTTTGCCTGATTCTCAACCCGAGTAAAGGATTCTCAACCCGAGTGAAGGTAAAAATAGATATCTCAAAAATTGGTATCAGAGCTTCGTTAGAAACCATGGCATTATTTATCTAAGAACCTTTATAAAATCTTTTAAAAACATTAGATGTAAAAATCTTATGTTAAAGAAAACTCTTCATATTCTTCCCGTCTAAACTCAGAACAAAGAGTAATTTTTGAAGATCGTTATAACAGAAGTTTTGTAGAAATTTACAAAACTCTTTATGACAAGAAATCAAAAATAAAAAAGATTTCAATATCTTCAAAGAACAGTTAAAAATTTACCTTGTTAAAATGCTTCAAGTGACTAAACTGTTCGAGAGTTACTAGTCCTTTGCCTTTTGATCCTAGCTTTCGCAAATGATACGTAATCTCATTCAGAATACCATTAAAGGATTTCCTTTCTGAAAATTTTTTTGAGTCTATCTGGTTCTTTGGACCGACTCCTTGCGAGATCGCAACCAGTACCCGTTAAGGCAGGTGGGCGTTAGGGGGAACCGCGAAGACGTATTTTTCGGTAAGAATTCATGATCTACCTCTTTATAAAATTTTTAGTAGATATATCTCTCTCACTTTTATCCTGAAGCATGATCTTGGTTGAATGTCTAGAATTCTGTTAATCAAAATAAAAATTTGATAAAATTAATTCTCAATTTGTTATGGAAGCCTAGTTTGTTAACAATCTAAGTGAAATTACTCCAAAAATCTGGAGTAGTCAAGAAAAGACACATCAACTTCGATCTATTCTTGAAGGTATTAAGAAAAAACTCTTAGAACTAGAAACCATTCGTGCTTCCCAAATAGATGAAGCTAAGGAATTACTTCAGATGCGATATCTTCCCTCTCAAATAAATCACCCCAACAAATCTGGTGGTGAAACCTCCTCTGCTTTGCCTGATTTTAAACCCGAGTAAGGATTCTCAACCCGAGTGAAGGTAAAAATAGATGTCAAAAAAAATTGGTATCAGAGCTCCGTTAGAAACCATGGCATTATTTATCTAAGAACCTTTAGAAAATCTTTAAAAAACATTAGATGTAAAAATCTTATGTTAAAGAAATCTCTTCATATTCTTCTCCGTCTAAACTAAGAACAAAGAGTAATTGTTGAAGATCGTTATAACCGAAGTTTTGTCGAAATTTACAAAACTCTTTATGACATGAAATCAAAAAATAAAAAAAAAAGATTTCAATATCTTCAATGGACAGTTAAAATATTTACCTTGTTAAAATGCTTTCAAATGACTAAACTGTTCGGAGTTACTAGTCCTTTGCTCTTTGATCCTAGCTCCGGCAAATGATACGCAATCTCATTCAGAATATCAATTAATGGATTTCCTTTCTGAAAATTTTTTTGAGTCTATCTGGTTTTCTTTGGACCGACTCCTTGCGAGATCGCAACCAGTACCCGTTAAGGCAGGTGGGCGTTAGGGGGAACCGCGAAGACGCATTTATCGTTAAGAATTTGTGATCTACCTTTTGAAAATTTTCAGTAGATATATCTCTCTCACTTTTATCCTGAAGCATTATCTTGGTTGAATGTGTAGAATTCTGTTAATCAGAATAAAAATTTGATAAAATTAATGGTCACTTTGTTCTGGAAGCCTATTTCGATTACAAACTTAAAGAAGTTACTCCAAAAATCAGGAGTAGTCAAAAAAATATATCAACTTCGATCTGTTGTTGAAGGTACCCAAACCAAACTCTTAGAACTAGAAACCATTCATTCATGCTTCCCCTAGTAGATGAAGCTGAGGAATTACTTCAGATTCGATATCTTGCCTTTCAAATAAATCACTCCAACAAATCTGTTGATGAAACCTCCTCTACTTTGCCTGATTCTCAACCCGAGTAAAGGATTCTCAACCCGAGTGAAGGTAAAAATAGATATCTCAAAAATTGGTATCAGAGCTTCGTTAGAAACCATGGCATTATTTATCTAAGAACCTTTATAAAATCTTTAAAAACATTAGATGTAAAAATCTTATGTTAAAGAAAACTCTTCATATTCTTCCCCGTCTAAACTCAGAACAAAGAGTAATTTTTGAAGATCGTTATAACAGAAGTTTTGTAGAAATTTACAAAACTCTTTGTGACAAGAAATCAAAAATAAAAAGATTTCAATATCTTCAAAGAACAGTTAAAAAATTTACCTTGTTAAAATGCTTCAAGTGACTAAACCGTTCGGAGTTACTAGTCCTTTGCCTTTTGATCCTAGCTTCGGCAAATGATACGTAATCTCATTCAGAATACCATTAAAGGATTTCCTTTCTGAAAATTTTTTGAGTCTATCTGGTTCTTTGGACCGACTCCTTGCGAGATCGCAACCAGTACCCGTTAAGGCAGGTGGGCGTTAGGGGGAACCGCGAAGACGTATTTTTTCGGTAAGAATTCATGATCTACCTCTTTATAAAATTTTTAGTAGATATATCTCTCTCACTTTTATCCTGAAGCATGATCTTGGTTGAATGTCTAGAATTCTGTTAATCAAAATAAAAATTTGATAAAATTAATTCTCAATTTGTTATGGAAGCCTAGTTTGTTAACAATCTAAAGTGAAATTACTCAAAAATCTGGAGTAGTCAAGAAAAGACACATCAACTTCGATCTATTCTTGAAGGTATTAAGAAAAAACTCTTAGAACTAGAAACCATTCGTGCTTTCGAAATAGATGAAGCTAAGGAATTACTTCAGATGCGATATCTTCCCTCTCAAATAAATCACCCCAACAAATCTGGTGGTGAAACCTCCTCTGCTTTGCCTGATTTTAAACCCGAGTAAGGATTCTCAACCCGAGTGAAGGTAAAAATAGATGTCTCAAAAAATTGGTATCAGAGCTCCGTTAGAAACCATGGCATTATTTATCTAAGAACCTTTAGAAAATCTTTAAAAAACGTTAGATGTAAAAATCTTATGTAAAAGAAATCTCTTCATATTCTTCTCCGTCTAAACTAAGAACAAAGAGTAATTGTTGAAGATCGTTATAACCGAAGTTTTGTCGAAATTTACAAAACTCTTTATGACATGAAATCAAAAAATAAAAAAGATTTCAATATCTTCAATGGACAGTTAAAATATTTACCTTGTTAAAATGCTTCAAATGACTAAACTGTTCGGAGTTACTAGTCCTTTGCTCTTTGATCCTAGCTCCGGCAAATGATACGCAATCTCATTCAGAATATCAATTAATGGATTTCCTTTCTGAAAATTTTTTTGAGTCTATCTGGTTTTCTTTGGACCGACTCATGAGATCGCAACCAGTACCCGTTAAGGCAGGTGGGCGTTAGGGGAACCGCCAAGACGCATTTATCGTTAAGAATTTGTGATCTACCTTTTGAAAATTTTCAGTAGATATATCTCTCTCACTTTTATCCTGAAGCATTATCTTGGTTGAATGTGTAGAATTCTGTTAATCAGAATAAAAATTTGATAAAATTAATGGTCACTTTGTTCTGGAAGCCTATTTCGATTACAAACTTAAAGAAGTTACTCCAAAAATCAGGAGTAGTCAAAAAAAAAATATATCAACTTCGATCTGTTGTTGAAGGTACCCAAACCAAACTCTTAGAACTAGAAACCATTCATGCTTCCCTAGTAGATGAAGCTGAGGAATTACTTCAGATTCGATATCTTGCCTTTCAAATAAATCACTCCAACAAATCTGTTGATGAAACCTCCTCTACTTTGCCTGATTCTCAACCCGAGTAAAGGATTCTCAACCCGAGTGAAGGTAAAAATATAATATCTCAAAAATTGGTATCAGAGCTTCGTTAGAAACCATGGCATTATTTATCTAAGAACCTTTATAAAATCTTTAAAAACATTAGATGTAAAAATCTTATGTTAAAGAAAACTCTTCATATTCTTCCCGTCTAAACTCAGAACAAAGAGTAATTTTTGAAGATCGTTATAACAGAAGTTTTGTAGAAATTTACAAAACTCTTTGTGACAAGAAATCAAAAAATAAAAAAGATTTCAATATCTTCAAAGAACAGTTAAAAAATTTACCTTGTTAAAATGCTTCAAGTGACTAAACCGTTCGGAGTTACTAGTCCTTTGCCTTTTGATCCTAGCTTCGGCAAATGATACGTAATCTCATTCAGAATACCATTAAAGGATTTCCTTTCTGAAATTTTTTTTGAGTCTATCTGGTTCTTTGGACCGACTCCTTGCGAGATCGCAACCAGTACCCGTTAAGGCAGGTGGGCGTTAGGGGGAACCGCGAAGACGTATTTTTCGGTAAGAATTCATGATCTACCTCTTTATAAAATTTTTAGTAGATATATCTCTCTCACTTTTATCCTGAAGCATGATCTTGGTTGAATGTCTAGAATTCTGTTAATCAAAATAAAAATTTGATAAAATTAATTCTCAATTTGTTATGGAAGCCTAGTTTGTTAACAATCTAAGTGAAATTACTCCAAAAATCTGGAGTAGTCAAGAAAAGACACATCAACTTCGATCTATTCTTGAAGGTATTAAGAAAAAACTCTTAGAACTAGAAACCATTCGTGCTTCCCAAATAGATGAAGCTAAGGAATTACTTCAGATGCGATATCTTCCCTCTCAAATAAATCACCCCCACAAATCTGGTGGTGAAACCTCCTCTGCTTTGCCTGATTTTAAACCCGAGTAAGGATTCTCAACCCGAGTGAAGGTAAAAATAGATGTCTCAAAAAATTGGTATCAGAGCTCCGTTAGAAACCATGGCATTATTTATCTAAGAACCTTTAGAAAATCTTTAAAAAACATTAGATGTAAAAATCTTATGTTAAAGAAATCTCTTCATATTCTTCTCCGTCTAAACTAAGAACAAAGAGTAATTGTTGAAGATCGTTATAACCGAAGTTTTGTCGAAATTTACAAAACTCTTTATGACATGAAATCAAAAAATAAAAAAGATTTCAATATCTTCAATGGACAGTTAAAATATTTACCTTGTTAAAATGCTTCAAATGACTAAACTGTTCGGAGTTACTAGTCCTTTGCCCTTTGATCCTAGCTCCGGCAAATGATACGCAATCTCATTCAGAATATCAATTAATGGATTTCCTTTCTGAAAATTTTTTGAGTCTATCTGGTTTTCTTTGGACCGACTCCTTGCGAGATCGCAACCAGTTACCGTTAAGGCAGGTGGGCGTTAGGGGGGAACCGCGAAGACGCATTTATCGTTAAGAATTTGTGATCTACCTTTTGAAAATTTTCAGTAGATATATCTCTCTCACTTTTATCCTGAAGCATTATTCTCTTGGTTGAATGTGTAGAATTCTGTTAATCAGAATAAAAATTTGATAAAATTAATGGTCACTTTGTTCTGGAAGCCTATTTCGATTACAAACTTAAAGAAGTTACTCCAAAAATCAGGAGTAGTCAAAAAAAATATATATCAACTTCGATCTGTTGTTGAAGGTACCCAAACCAAACTCTTAGAACTAGAAACCATTCATGCTTCCCTAGTAGATGAAGCTGAGGAATTACTTCAGATTCGATATCTTGCCTTTCAAATAAATCACTCCAACAAATCTGTTGATGAAACCTCCTCTACTTTGCCTGATTCTCAACCCGAGTAAAGGATTCTCAACCCGAGTGAAGGTAAAAATAGATATCTCAAAAAATTGGTATCAGAGCTTCGTTAGAAACCATGGCATTATTTATCTAAGAACCTTTATAAAATCTTTAAAAAACATTAGATGTAAAAATCTTATGTTAAAGAAAACTCTTCATATTCTTCCCCGTCTAAACTCAGAACAAAGAGTAATTTTTGAAGATCGTTATAACAGAAGTTTTGTAGAAATTTACAAAACTCTTTGTGACAAGAAATCAAAAAATAAAAAAGATTTCAATATCTTCAAAGAACAGTTAAAAAATTTACCTTGTTAAAATGCTTCAAGTGACTAAACCGTTCGGAGTTACTAGTCCTTTGCCTTTTGATCCTAGCTTCGGCAAATGATACGTAATCTCATTCAGAATACCATTAAAGGATTTCCTTTCTGAAAATTTTTTTGAGTCTATCTGGTTCTTTGGACCGACTCCTTGCGAGATCGCAACCAGTACCCGTTAAGGCAGGTGGGCGTTAGGGGGAACCGCGAAGACGTATTTTTCGGTAAGAATTCATGATCTACCTCTTTATAAAATTTTTAGTAGATATATCTCTCTCACTTTTATCCTGAAGCATGATCTTGGTTGAATGTCTAGAATTCTGTTAATCAAAATAAAAATTTGATAAAATTAATTCTCAATTTGTTATGGAAGCCTAGTTTGTTAACAATCTAAGTGAAATTACTCCAAAAATCTGGAGTAGTCAAGAAAAGACACATCAACTTCGATCTATTCTTGAAGGTATTAAGAAAAAACTCTTAGAACTAGAAACCATTCGTGCTTCCCAAATAGATGAAGCTAAGGAATTACTTCAGATGCGATATCTTCCCTCTCAAATAAATCACCCCCACAAATCTGGTGGTGAAACCTCCTCTGCTTTGCCTGATTTTAAACCCGAGTAAGGATTCTCAACCCGAGTGAAGGTAAAAATAGATGTCTCAAAAAATTGGTATCAGAGCTCCGTTAGAAACCATGGCATTATTTATCTAAGAACCTTTAGAAAATCTTTAAAAAACATTAGATGTAAAAATCTTATGTTAAAGAAATCTCTTCATATTCTTCTCCGTCTAAACTAAGAACAAAGAGTAATTGTTGAAGATCGTTATAACCGAAGTTTTGTCGAAATTTACAAAACTCTTTATGACATGAAATCAAAAAATAAAAAAGATTTCAATATCTTCAATGGACAGTTAAAATATTTACCTTGTTAAAATGCTTCAAATGACTAAACTGTTCGGAGTTACTAGTCCTTTGCTCTTTGATCCTAGCTCCGGCAAATGATACGCAATCTCATTCAGAATATCAATTAATGGATTTCCTTTCTGAAAATTTTTTTGAGTCTATCTGGTTTTCTTTGGACCGACTCCTTGCGAGATCGCAACCAGTACCCGTTAAGGCAGGTGGGCGTTAGGGGGAACCGCGAAGACGCATTTATCGTTAAGAATTTGTGATCTACCTTTTGAAAATTTTCAGTAGATATATCTCTCTCACTTTTATCCTGAAGCATTATCTTGGTTGAATGTGTAGAATTCTGTTAATCAGAATAAAAATTTGATAAAATTAATGGTCACTTTTTGTTCTGGAAGCCTATTTCGATTACAAACTTAAAGAAGTTACTCCAAAAATCAGGAGTAGTCAAAAAAAATATATCAACTTCGATCTGTTGTTGAAGGTACCCAAACCAAACTCTTAGAACTAGAAACCATTCATGCTTCCCTAGTAGATGAAGCTGAGGAATTACTTCAGATTCGATATCTTGCCTTTCAAATAAATCACTCCAACAAATCTGTTGATGAAACCTCCTCTACTTTGCCTGATTCTCAACCCGAGTAAAGGATTCTCAACCCGAGTGAAGGTAAAAATAGATATCTCAAAGAATTGGTATCAGAGCTTCGTTAGAAACCATGGCATTATTTATCTAAGAACCTTTATAAAATCTTTAAAAAACATTAGATGTAAAAATCTTATGTTAAAGAAAACTCTTCATATTCTTCCCCGTCTAAACTCAGAACAAAGAGTAATTTTTGAAGATCGTTATAACAGAAGTTTTGTAGAAATTTACAAAACTCTTTGTGACAAGAAATCAAAAAATAAAAAAGATTTCAATATCTTCAAAGAACAGTTAAAAAATTTACCTTGTTAAAATGCTTCAAGTGACTAAACTGTTCGGAGTTACTAGTCCTTTGCCTTTTGATCCTAGCTCCGGCAAATGATACGTAATCTCATTCAGAATACCATTAAAGGATTTCCTTTCTGAAAATTTTTTTGAGTCTATCTGGTTTTCTTTGGACCGACTCCTTGCGAGATCGCAACCAGTACCCGTTAAGGCAGGTGGGCGTTAGGGGGAACCGCGAAGACGTATATTTTTCGGTAAGAATTCATGATCTACCTCTTTATAAAATTTTTAGTAGATATATCTCTCTCACTTTTATCCTGAAGCATGATCTTGGTTGAATGTCTAGAATTCTGTTAATCAAAATAAAAATTTGATAAAATTAATTCTCAATTTGTTATGGAAGCCTAGTTTGTTAACAATCTAAGTGAAATTACTCCAAAAATCTGGAGTAGTCAAAAAAAGACACATCAACTTCGATCTATTCTTGAAGGTATTAAGAAAAACTCTTAGAACTAGAAACCATTCGTGCTTCCCAAATAGATGAAGCTAAGGAATTACTTCAGATGCGATATCTTCCTCTCAAATAAATCACCCAACAAATCTGGTGGTGAAACCTCCTCTGCTTTGCCTGATTTTAAACCCGAGTAAGGATTCTCAACCCGAGTGAAGGTAAAAAATAGATGTCAAAAAAAATTGGTATCAGAGCTCCGTTAGAAACCATGGCATTATTTATCTAAGAACCTTTAGAAAATGTTTAAAAAAACATTAGATGTAAAAATCTTATGTTAAAGAAATCTCTTCATATTCTTCTCCGTCTAAACTAAGAACAAAGAGTAATTGTTGAAGATCGTTATAACCGAAGTTTTGTCGAAATTTACAAAACTCTTTATGACATGAAATCAAAAAATAAAAAAGATTTCAATATCTTCAATGGACAGTTAAAATATTTACCTTGTTAAAATGCTTCAAATGACTAAACTCGTTTCGGAGTTACTAGTCCTTTGCTCTTTGATCCTAGCTCCGCAAATGATACGTAATCTCATTCAGAATATCAATTAATGGATTTCCTTTCTGAAAATTTTTTGAGTCTATCTGGTTTTCTTTGGACCGACTCCTTGTGAGATCGCAACCAGTACCCGTTAAGGCAGGTGGGCGTTAGGGGGAACCGCGAAGACGCATTTATCGTTAAGAATTTGTGATCTACCTTTTGAAAATTTTCAGTAGATATATCTCTCTCACTTTTATCCTGAAGCATTATCTTGGTTGAATGTGTAGAATTCTGTTAATCAGAATAAAAATTTGATAAAATTAATGGTCACTTTGTTCTGGAAGCCTATTTCGATTACAAACTTAAAGAAGTTACTCCAAAAATCAGGAGTAGTCAAAAAAATATATATCAACTTCGATCTGTTGTTGAAGGTACCCAAACCAAACTCTTAGAACTAGAAACCATTCATGCTTCCCTAGTAGATGAAGCTGAGGAATTACTTCAGATTCGATATCTTGCCTTTCAAATAAATCACTCCAACAAATCTGTTGATGAAACCTCCTCTACTTTGCTCGATTCTCAACCCGAGTAAAGGATTCTCAACCCGAGTGAAGGTAAAAATAGATATCTCAAAAAATTGGTATCAGAGCTTCGTTAGAAACCATGGCATTATTTATCTAAGAACCTTTATAAAATCTTTAAAAAACATTAGATGTAAAAATCTTATGTTAAAGAAAACTCTTCATATTCTTCCCCGTCTAAACTCAGAACAAAGAGTAATTTTTGAAGATCGTTATAACAGAAGTTTTGTAGAAATTTACAAAACTCTTTGTGACAAGAAATCAAAAAATAAAAAAGATTTCAATATCTTCAAAGAACAGTTAAAAAATTTACCTTGTTAAAATGCTTCAAGTGACTAAACCGTTCGGAGTTACTAGTCCTTTGCCTTTTGATCCTAGCTTCGCAAATGATACGTAATCTCATTCAGAATACCATTAAAGATTTCCTTTCTGAAATTTTTTGAGTCTATCTGGTTCTTTGGACCGACTCCTTGCGAGATCGCAACCAGTACCCGTTAAGGCAGGTGGGCGTTAGGGGAACCGCGCGAAGACGTATTTTTCGGTAAGAATTCATGATCTACCTCTTTATAAAATTTTTAGTAGATATATCTCTCTCACTTTTATCCTGAAGCATGATCTTGGTTGAATGTCTAGAATTCTGTTAATCAAAATAAAAATTTGATAAAATTAATTCTCAATTTGTTATGGAAGCCTAGTTTGTTAACAATCTAAGTGAAATTACTCCAAAAATCTGGAGTAGTCAAGAAAAGACACATCAACTTCGATCTATTCTTGAAGGTATTAAGAAAAACTCTTAGAACTAGAAACCATTCGTGCTTCCCAAATAGATGAAGCTAAGGAATTACTTCAGATGCGATATCTTCCTCTCAAATAAATCACCCCAACAAATCTGGTGGTGAAACCTCCTCTGCTTTGCCTGATTTTAAACCCGAGTAAGGATTCTCAACCCGAGTGAAGGTAAAAATAGATGTCTCAAAAATTGGTATCAGAGCTCCGTTAGAAACCATGGCATTATTTATCTAAGAACCTTTAGAAAATCTTTAAAAACATTAGATGTAAAAATCTTATGTTAAAAGAAATCTCTTCATATTCTTCTCCGTCTAAACTAAGAACAAAGAGTAATTGTTGAAGATCGTTATAACCGAAGTTTTTTGTCGAAATTTACAAAACTCTTTATGACATGAAATCAAAAAATAAAAAAGATTTCAATATCTTCAATGGACAGTTAAAATATTTACCTTGTTAAAATGCTTCAAATGACTAAACTGTTCGGAGTTACTAGTCCTTTGCTCTTTGATCCTAGCTCCGCAAATGATACGTAATCTCATTCAGAATATCAATTAATGGATTTCCTTTCTGAAAATTTTTTGAGTCTATCTGGTTTTCTTTGGACCGACTCTCTTGCGAGATCGCAACCAGTACCCGTTAAGGCAGGTGGGCGTTAGGGGAACCCAAGACGCATTTATCGTTAAGAATTTGTGATCTACCTTTTGAAAAATTTTCAGTAGATATATCTCTCTCACTTTTATCCTGAAGCATTATCTTGGTTGAATGTGTAGAATTCTGTTAATCAGAATAAAAATTTGATAAAATTAATGGTCTTTTTGTTCGGAAGCCTATTTCGATTACAAACTTAAAGAAGTTACTCCAAAAATCAGGAGTAGTCAAAAAAAAATATATCAACTTCGATCTGTTGTTGAAGGTACCCAAACCAAACTCTTAGAACTAGAAACCATTCATGCTTCCCTAGTAGATGAAGCTGAGGAATTACTTCAGATTCGATATCTTGCCTTTCAAATAAATCACTCCAACAAATCTGTTGATGAAACCTCCTCTACTTTGCCTGATTCTCAACCCGAGTAAAGGATTCTCAACCCGAGTGAAGGTAAAAATAGATATCTCAAAAAATTGGTATCAGAGCTTCGTTAGAAACCGTGGCATTATTTATCTAAGAACCTTTATAAAATCTTTAAAAAACATTAGATGTAAAAATCTTATGTTAAAGAAAACTCTTCATATTCTTCCCCGTCTAAACTCAGAACAAAGAGTAATTTTTGAAGATCGTTATAACAGAAGTTTTGTAGAAATTTACAAAACTCTTTATGACAAGAAATCAAAAAAAAAAAAGATTTCAATATCTTCAAAGAACAGTTAAAAAGTTTACCTTGTTAAAATGCTTCAAGTGACTAAACCGTTCGGAGTTACTAGTCCTTTGCCTTTTGATCCTAGCTTCGGCAAATGATACGTAATCTCATTCAGAATACCATTAAAGGATTTCCTTTCTGAAAATTTTTTTGAGTCTATCTGGTTCTTTGGACCGACTCCTTGCGAGATCGCAACCAGTACCCGTTAAGGCAGGTGGGCGTTAGGGGGAACCACGAAGACGTATTTTTCGGTAAGAATTCATGATCTACCTCTTTATAAAATTTTTAGTAGATATATCTCTCTCACTTTTATCCTGAAGCATGATCTTGGTTGAATGTCTAGAATTCTGTTAATCAAATAAAATAAAAATTTGATAAAATTAATTCTCAATTTGTTATGGAAGCCTAGTTTGTTAACAATCTAAGTGAAATTACTCCAAAAATCTGGAGTAGTCAAGAAAAGACACATCAACTTCGATCTATTCTTGAAGGTACCCAAAAAAACTCTTAGAACTAGAAACCATTCGTGCTTCCCAAATAGATGAAGCTAAGGAATTACTTCAGATGCGATATCTTCCTCTCAAATAAATCACCCCAACAAATCTGGTGGTGAAACCTCCTCTGCTTTGCCTGATTTTAAACCCGAGTAAGGATTCTCAACCCGAGTGAAGGTAAAAATAGATGTCTCAAAAAATTGGTATCAGAGCTCCGTTAGAAACCATGGCATTATTTATCTAAGAACCTTTAGAAAATCTTTAAAAAAAACATTAGATGTAAAAATCTTATGTTAAAGAATCTCTCTTCATATTCTTCTCCGTCTAAACTAAGAACAAAGAGTAATTGTTGAAGATCGTTATAACCGAAATTTTGTCGAAATTTACAAAACTCTTTATGACATGAAATCAAAAATAAAAAAGATTTCAATATCTTCAATGGACAGTTAAAATATTTACCTTGTTAAAATGCTTCAAATGACTAAAACTGTTCGGAGTTACTAGTCCTTTGCCTTTGATCCTAGCTCCGCAAATGATACGTAATCTCATTCAGAATATCAATTAATGGATTTCCTTTCTGAAAAATTTTTTTTGAGTCTATCTGGTTTTCTTTGGACCGACTCCTTGCGAGATCGCAACCAGTACCCGTTAAGGCAGGTGGGCGTTAGGGGGAACCGCGAAGACGCATTTATCGTTAAGAATTTGTGATCTACCTTTTGAAAATTTTCAGTAGATATATCTCTCTCACTTTTATCCTGAAGCATTATCTTGGTTGAATGTGTAGAATTCTGTTAATCAGAATAAAAATTTGATAAAATTAATGGTCACTTTGTTCTGGAAGCCTATTTCGATTACAAACTTAAAAAGAAGTTACTCCAAAATCAGGAGTAGTCAAAAAATATATATCAACTTCGATCTGTTGTTGAAGGTACCCAAACCAAACTCTTAGAACTAGAAACCATTCATGCTTCCCTAGTAGATGAAGCTGAGGAATTACTTCAGATTCGATATCTTGCCTTTCAAATAAATCACTCCAACAAATCTGTTGATGAAACCTCCTCTACTTTGCCTGATTCTCAACCCGAGTAAAGGATTCTCAACCCGAGTGAAGGTAAAAATAGATATCTCAAAAAATTGGTATCAGAGCTTCGTTAGAAACCATGGCATTATTTATCTAAGAACCTTTATAAAATCTTTAAAAACATTAGATGTAAAAATCTTATGTTAAAGAAAACTCTTCATATTCTTCCCGTCTAAACTCAGAACAAAGAGTAATTTTTGAAGATCGTTATAACAGAAGTTTTGTAGAAATTTACAAAACTCTTTGTGACAAGAAATCAAAAATAAAAAAGATTTCAATATCTTCAAAAAACGTAAAAAAAAATTTACCTTGTTAAAATGCTTCAAGTGACTAAACTGTTCGGAGTTACTAGTCCTTTGCCTTTTGATCCTAGCTTCGCAAATGATACGTAATCTCATTCAGAATACCATTAAAGGATTTCCTTTCTGAAAATTTTTTTTGAGTCTATCTGGTTCTTTGGACCGACTCCTTGCGAGATCGCAACCAGTACCCGTTAAGGCAGGTGGGCGTTAGGGGAACCGCAAGACGTATTTTTCGGTAAGAATTCATGTTCTACGTCTTTAAAAGTTTTAGTAGATATATCTCTCTCACTTTTATCCTGAAGCATGATCTTGGTTGAATGTCTACAATTCTGTTAATCAAAATAAAAATTTGATAAAATTAATTCTCAATTTGTTATGGAAGCCTAGTTTGTAAACAATCTAAATGAAATTACTCCAAAAATCTGGAGTAGTCAAGAAAAGACACATCAATTCTTGAAGGAATTAAGAAAAAACTCCTAGAACTAGAATCCATTCGTGCTTCCCAAATATATGAAGCTATGGAATTACTTCAGATGCGATATCTTCCCTCTCAAATAAATCACCCAACAAATCTGGTGGTGAAACCTCCTCTGCTTTGCCTGATTTTAAACCCGAGTAAGGATTCTCAACCCGAGTGAAGGTAAAAATAGATGACTCAAAAAATTGGTATCAGAGCTCCGTTAGAAACCATGGCATTATTTATCTAAGAACCTTTAGAAAATCTTTAAAAAACATTAGATGTAAAAATCTTATGTTAAAGAAAACTCTTCATATTCTTCCCCGTCTAAACTAAGAACAAAGAGTAATTGTTGAAGATCGTTATAACCGAAGTTTTGTAGAAATTTACAAAACTCTTTATGACATGAAATCAAAAAAAAAAAAAAAGATTTCAATATCTTCAATGGACAGTTAAAATATTTACCTTGTTAAAATGCTTCAAATGACTAAACTGTTCGGAGTTACTAGTCCTTTGCTCTTTGATCCTAGCTCTGGCAAATGATACGTAATCTCATTCAGAATATCAATTAAAGGATTTCCTTTCTGAAAATTTTTTTGAGTCTATCTGGTTTTCTTTGGACCGACTCTTGCGAGATCGCAACCAGTACCCGTTAAGGCAGGTGGGCGTTAGGGGAACCGCCAAGACGCATTTATCGTTAAGAATTTGTGATCTACCTTTTGAAAATTTTCAGTAGATATATCTCTCTCACTTTTATCCTGAAGCATTATCTTGGTTGAATGTGTAGAATTCTGTTAATCAGAATAAAAATTTGATAAAATTAATGGTCACTTTGTTCTGGAAGCCTATTTCGATTACAAACTTAAAGAAGTTACTCCAAAAATCAGGAGTAGTCAAAAAAAATATATATCAACTTCGATCTGTTGTTGAAGGTACCCAAACCAAACTCTTAGAACTAGAAACCATTCATGCTTCCCTAGTAGATGAAGCTGAGGAATTACTTCAGATTCGATATCTTGCCTTTCAAATAAATCACTCCAACAAATCTGTTGATGAAACCTCCTCTACTTTGCCTGATTCTCAACCCGAGTAAAGGATTCTCAACCCGAGTGAAGGTAAAAATAGATATCTCAAAAATTGGTATCAGAGCTTCGTTAGAAACCATGGCATTATTTATCTAAGAACCTTTATAAAATCTTTAAAAAACATTAGATGTAAAAATCTTATGTTAAAGAAAACTCTTCATATTCTCCCCGTCTAAACTCAGAACAAAGAGTAATTTTTGAAGATCGTTATAACAGAAGTTTTGTAGAAATTTACAAAACTCTTTATGACAAGAAATCAAAAAAAAAAAGATTTCAATATCTTCAAAAGAACAGTTAAAAAATTTACCTTGTTAAAATGCTTCAAGTGACTAAACCGTTCGGAGTTACTAGTCCTTTGCCTTTTGATCCTAGCTTCGGCAAATGATACGTAATCTCATTCAGAATACCATTAAAGGATTTCCTTTCTGAAAATTTTTTGAGTCTATCTGGTTCTTTGGACCGACTCCTTGCGAGATCGCAACCAGTACCCGTTAAGGCAGGTGGGCGTTAGGGGGAACCGCGAAGACGTATTTTTCGGTAAGAATTCATGATCTACCTCTTTATAATTTTTTTTAGTAGATATCTCTCTCACTTTTATCCTGAAGCATGATCTTGGTTGAATGTCTAGAATTCTGTTAATCAAAATAAAAATTTGATAAAATTAATTCTCAATTTGTTATGGAAGCCTAGTTTGTTAACAATCTAAGTGAAATTACTCCAAAAATCTGGAGTAGTCAAAAAAAGACACATCAACTTCGATCTATTCTTGAAGGTATTAAGAAAAACTCTTAGAACTAGAAACCATTCGTGCTTCCCAAATAGATGAAGCTAAGGAATTACTTCAGATGCGATATCTTCCTCTCAAATAAATCACCCCAACAAATCTGGTGGTGAAACCTCCTCTGCTTTGCCTGATTTTAAACCCGAGTAAGGATTCTCAACCCAGAGTGAAGTAAAAAAATAGATGTCTCAAAAAATTGGTATCAGAGCTCCGTTAGAAACCATGGCATTATTTATCTAAGAACCTTTAGAAAATCTTTTAAAAACATTAGATGTAAAAATCTTATGTAAAGAAATCTCTCTCTTCATATTCTTCTCCGTCTAAACTAAGAACAAAGAGTAATTGTTGAAGATCGTTATAACCAAGTTTTGTCGAAATTTACAAAACTCTTTATGACATGAAATCAAAAAAAAAAAAAGATTTCAATATCTTCAATGGACAGTTAAAATATTTACCTTGTTAAAATGCTTCAAATGACTAAACTGTTCGGAGTTACTAGTCCTTTGCTCTTTGATCCTAGCTCCGCAAATGATACGTAATCTCATTCAGAATATCAATTAAAGGATTTCCTTTCTGAAAATTTTTTGAGTCTATCTGGTTTTCTTTGGACCGACTCTTGCGAGATCGCAACCAGTACCCGTTAAGGCAGGTGGGCGTTAGGGAACCCAAGACGCATTTATCGTTAAGAATTTGTGATCTACCTTTTGAAAATTTTCAGTAGATATATCTCTCTCACTTTTATCCTGAAGCATTATCTTGGTTGAATGTGTAGAATTCTGTTAATCAGAATAAAAATTTGATAAAATTAATGGTCACTTTGTTCTGGAAGCCTATTTCGATTACAAACTTAAAGAAGTTACTCCAAAAATCAGGAGTAGTCAAAAAAATATATATCAACTTCGATCTGTTGTTGAAGGTACCCAAACCAAACTCTTAGAACTAGAAACCATTCATGCTTCCCTAGTAGATGAAGCTGAGGAATTACTTCAGATTCGATATCTTGCCTTTCAAATAAATCACTCCAACAAATCTGTTGATGAAACCTCCTCTACTTTGCCTGATTCTCAACCCGAGTAAAGGATTCTCAACCCGAGTGAAGGTAAAAATAGATATCTCAAAAATTGGTATCAGAGCTTCGTTAGAAACCATGGCATTATTATTTTATCTAAGAACCTTTATAAAATCTTTAAAAAACATTAGATGTAAAAATCTTATGTTAAAGAAAACTCTTCATATTCTTCCCCGTCTAAACTCAGAACAAAGAGTAATTTTTGAAGATCGTTATAACAGAAGTTTTGTAGAAATTTACAAAACTCTTTATGACAAGAAATCAAAAAATAAAAAAGATTTCAATATCTTCAAAGAACAGTTAAAAAATTTACCTTGTTAAAATGCTTCAAGTGACTAAACCGTTCGGAGTTACTAGTCCTTTGCCTTTTGATCCTAGCTTCGGCAAATGATACGTAATCTCATTCAGAATACCATTAAAGGATTTCCTTTCTGAAAATTTTTTTTGAGTCTATCTGGTTCTTTGGACCGACTCCTTGCGAGATCGCAACCAGTACCAAGTAAGGCAGGTGGGCGTTAGGGGAACCGAAGACGTATTTTTCGGTAAGAATTCATGATCTACCTCTTTATAAAATTTTTAGTAGATATATCTCTCACTTTTATCCTGAAGCATGATCTTGGTTGAATGTCTAGAATTCTGTTAATCAAAATAAAAATTTGATAAAATTAATTCTCAATTTGTTATGGAAGCCTAGTTTGTTAACAATCTAAATGAAATTACTCCAAAAATCTGGAGTAGTCAAGAAAAGACACATCAACTTCGATCTATTCTTGAAGGTATTAAGAAAAAACTCTTAGAACTAGAAACCATTCGTGCTTCCCAAATAGATGAAGCTAAGGAATTACTTCAGATGCGATATCTTCCCTCTCAAATAAATCACCCCAACAAATCTGGTGGTGAAACCTCCTCTGCTTTGCCTGATTTTAAACCCGAGTAAGGATTCTCAACCCGAGTGAAGGTAAAAATAGATGTCTCAAAAAATTGGTATCAGAGCTCCGTTAGAAACCATGGCATTATTTATCTAAGAACCTTTAGAAAATCTTTAAAAAACATTAGATGTAAAAATCTTATGTTAAAGAAATCTCTTCATATTCTTCTCCGTCTAAACTAAGAACAAAGAGTAATTGTTGAAGATCGTTATAACCGAAGTTTTGTCGAAATTTACAAAACTCTTTATGACATGAAATCAAAAAATTAAAAAGATTTCAATATCTTCAATGGACAGTTAAAATATTTGCCTTGTTAAAATGCTTCAAATGACTAAACTGTTCGGAGTTACTAGTCCTTTGCTCTTTGATCCTAGCTCCGGCAAATGATACGTAATCTCATTCAGAATATCATTAAAGGATTTCCTTTCTGAAAATTTTTTGAGTCTATCTGGTTTTCTTTGGACCGACTCCTTGCGAGATCGCAACCAGTACCCGTTAAGGCAGGTGGGCGTTAGGGGGAACCGCGAATACGCATTTATCGTTAAGAATTTGTGATCTACCTTTTGAAAATTTTCAGTTGATATATCTCTCTCACTTTTATCCTGAAGCATTATCTTGGTTGAATGTGTAGAATTCTGTTAATCAGAATAAAAATTTGATAAAATTAATGGTCACTTTGTTCTGGAAGCCTATTTCGATTACAAACTTAAAGAAGTTACTCCAAAAATCAGGAGTAGTCAAAAAAATATATATCAACTTCGATCTGTTGTTGAAGGTACCCAAACCAAACTCTTAGAACTAGAAACCATTCATGCTTCCCTAGTAGATGAAGCTGAGGAATTACTTCAGATTCGATATCTTGCCTTTCAAATAAATCACTCCAACAAATCTGTTGATGAAACCTCCTCTACTTTGCCTGATTCTCAACCCGAGTAAAGGATTCTCAACCCGAGTGAAGGTAAAAATAGATATCTCAAAAAATTGGTATCAGAGCTTCGTTAGAAACCATGGCATTATTTATCTAAGAACCTTTATAAAATCTTTAAAAAACATTAGATGTAAAAATCTTATGTTAAAGAAAACTCTTCATATTCTTCCCCGTCTAAACTCAGAACAAAGAGTAATTTTTGAAGATCGTTATAACAGAAGTTTTGTAGAAATTTACAAAACTCTTTATGATGACAAGAAATCAAAAATAAAAAAGATTTCAATATCTTCAAAGAACAGTTAAAAAATTTACCTTGTTAAAATGCTTCAAGTGACTAAACTGTTCGGAGTTACTAGTCCTTTGCCTTTTGATCCTAGCTCACAAATGCAAATGATACGTAATCTCATTCAGAATACCATTAAAGGATTTCCTTTTCTGAAATTTTTTTGAGTCTATCTGGTTCTTTGGACCGACTCCTTGCGAGATCGCAACCAGTACCCGTTAAGGCAGGTGGGCGTTAGGGGGAACCGCGAAGACGTATTTTTCGGTAAGAATTCATGATCTACCTCTTTATAAAATTTTTAGTAGATATATCTCTCTCACTTTTATCCTGAAGCATGATCTTGGTTGAATGTCTAGAATTCTGTTAATCAAAATAAAAATTTGATAAAATTAATTCTCAATTTGTTATGGAAGCCTAGTTTGTTAACAATCTAAGTGAAATTACTCCAAAAATCTGGAGAAGTCAAGAAAAGACACATCAACTTCGATCTATTCTTGAAGGTATTACCCAAAAAAACTCTTAGAACTAGAAACCATTCGTGCTTCCCAAATAGATGAAGCTAAGGAATTACTTCAGATGCGATATCTTCCCTCTCAAATAAATCACCCCAACAAATCTGGTGGTGAAACCTCCTCTGCTTTGCCTGATTTTAAACCCGAGTAAGGATTCTCAACCCGAGTGAAGGTAAAAATAGATGTCTCAAAAAATTGGTATCAGAGCTCCGTTAGAAACCATGGCATTATTTATCTAAGAACCTTTAGAAAATCTTTAAAAAACATTAGATGTAAAAATCTTATGTTAAAGAAATCTCTTCATATTCTTCTCCGTCTAAACTAAGAACAAAGAGTAATTGTTGAAGATCGTTATAACCGAAGTTTTGTCGAAATTTACAAAACTCTTTATGACATGAAATCAAAAAATAAAAAAGATTTCAATATCTTCAATGGACAGTTAAAATATTTACCTTGTTAAAATGCTTCAAATGACTAAACTGTTCGGAGTTACTAGTCCTTTGCTCTTTGATCCTAGCTCCGGCAAATGATACGTAATCTCATTCAGAATATCAATAAAGGATTTCCTTTCTGAAATTTTTTTTGAGTCTATCTGGTTTTCTTTGGACCGACTCCTTGCGAGATCGCAACCAGTACCCGTTAAGGCAGGTGGGCGTTAGGGGGAACCGCGAAGACGCATTTATCGTTAAGAATTTGTGATCTACCTTTTGAAAATTTTCAGTAGATATATCTCTCTCACTTTTATCCTGAAGCATTATCTTGGTTGAATGTGTAGAATTCTGTTAATCAGAATAAAAATTTGATAAAATTAATGGTCACTTTGTTCTGGAAGCCTATTTCGATTACAAACTTAAAGAAGTTACTCCAAAAATCAGGAGTAGTCAAAAAAATATATATCAACTTCGATCTGTTGTTGAAGGTACCCAAACCAAACTCTTAGAACTAGAAACCATTCATGCTTCCCTAGTAGATGAAGCTGAGGAATTACTTCAGATTCGATATCTTGCCTTTCAAATAAATCACTCCAACAAATCTGTTGATGAAACCTCCTCTACTTTGCCTGATTCTCAACCCGAGTAAAGGATTCTCAACCCGAGTGAAGGTAAAAATAGATATCTCAAAAAATTGGTATCAGAGCTTCGTTAGAAACCATGGCATTATTTATCTAAGAACCTTTATAAAATCTTTAAAAAACATTAGATGTAAAAATCTTATGTTAAAGAAAACTCTTCATATTCTTCCCGTCTAAACTCAGAACAAAGAGTAATTTTTGAAGATCGTTATAACAGAAGTTTTGTAGAAATTTACAAAACTCTTTATGACAAGAAATCAAAAATAAAAAGATTTCAATATCTTCAAAGAACAGTTAAAAAATTTACCTTGTTAAAATGCTTCAAGTGACTAAACTGTTCGGAGTTACTAGTCCTTTGCCTTTTGATCCTAGCTTCGCAAATGATACGTAATCTCATTCAGAATACCATTAAAGGATTTCCTTTTCTGAAAATTTTTTGAGTCTATCTGGTTCTTTGGACCGACTCTTGCGAGATCGCAACCAGTACCCGTTAAGGCAGGTGGGCGTTAGGGGAACCCAAGCAAGACGTATTTTTCGGTAAGAATTCATGATCTACCTCTTTATAAAATTTTTAGTAGATATATCTCTCTCACTTTTATCCTGAAGCATGATCTTGGTTGAATGTCTAGAATTCTGTTAATCAAAATAAAAATTTGATAAAATTAATTCTCAATTTGTTATGGAAGCCTAGTTTGTTAACAATCTAAGTGAAATTACTCCAAAAATCTGGAGTAGTCAAGAAAAAGACACATCAACTTCGATCTATTCTTGAAGGTATTAAAAAAACTCTTAGAACTAGAAACCATTCGTGCTTCCCAAATAGATGAAGCTAAGGAATTACTTCAGATGCGATATCTTCCTCTCAAATAAATCACCCCAACAAATCTGGTGGTGAAACCTCCTCTGCTTTGCCTGATTTTAAACCCGAGTAAGGATTCTCAACCCGAGTGAAGGTAAAAATAGATGTCTCAAAAAATTGGTATCAGAGCTCGTTAGAAACCATGGCATTATTTATCTAAGAACCTTTAGAAAATCTTTAAAAACATTAGATGTAAAAATCTTATGTAAAAAGAAATCTCTTCATATTCTTCTCCGTCTAAACTAAGAACAAAGAGTAATTGTTGAAGATCGTTATAACAGAAGTTTTGTCGAAATTTACAAAACTCTTTATGACATGAAATCAAAAATAAAAAAAGATTTCAATATCTTCAATGGACAGTTAAAATATTTACCTTGTTAAAATGCTTCAAATGACTAAAACTGTTCGGAGTTACTAGTCCTTTGCTCTTTGATCCTAGCTCCGCAAATGATACGTAATCTCATTCAGAATATCAATTAAAGGATTTCCTTTCTGAAAATTTTTTTTTGAGTCTATCTGGTTTTCTTTGGACCGACTCTTGCGAGATCGCAACCAGTACCCGTTAAGGCAGGTGGGGTTAGGGGAACCGCGAAGACGCATTTATCGTTAAGAATTTGTGATCTACCTTTTGAAAATTTTCAGTAGATATATATCTCTCACTTTTATCCTGAAGCATTATCTTGGTTGAATGTGTAGAATTCTGTTAATCAGAATAAAAATTTGATAAAATTAATGGTCACTTTGTTCTGGAAGCCTATTTCGATTACAAACTTAAAGAAGTTACTCCAAAAATCAGGAGTAGTCAAAAAATATATATCAACTTCGATCTGTTGTTGAAGGTACCCAAACCAAACTCTTAGAACTAGAAACCATTCATGCTTCCCTAGTAGATGAAGCTGAGGAATTACTTCAGATTCGATATCTTGCCTTTCAAATAAATCACTCCAACAAATCTGTTGATGAAACCTCCTCTACTTTGCCTGATTCTCAACCCGAGTAAAGGATTCTCAACCCGAGTGAAGGTAAAAATAGATATCTCAAAAAATTGGTATCAGAGCTTCGTTAGAAACCATGGCATTATTTATCTAAGAACCTTTATAAAATCTTTAAAAACATTAGATGTAAAAATCTTATGTTAAAGAAAACTCTTCATATTCTTCCCCGTCTAAACTCAGAACAAAGAGTAATTTTTGAAGATCGTTATAACAGAAGTTTTGTAGAAATTTACAAAACTCTTTATGACAAGAAATCAAAAAAAAAAAAAGATTTCAATATCTTCAAAGAACAGTAAAAATTTTACCTTGTTAAAATGCTTCAAGTGACTAAACTGTTCGAGAGTTACTAGTCCTTTGCCTTTTGATCCTAGCTTCGCGCAAAAATGATACGTAATCTCATTCAGAATACCATTAAAGGATTTCCTTTCTGAAAATTTTTTGAGTCTATCTGGTTCTTTGGACCGACTCCTTGCGAGATCGCAACCAGTACCCGTTAAGGCAGGTGGGCGTTAGGGGGAACCGCGAAGACGTATTTTTCGGTAAGAATTCATGATCTACCTCTTTATAAAATTTTTAGTAGATATATCTCTCTCACTTTTATCCTGAAGCATGATCTTGGTTGAATGTCTAGAATTCTGTTAATCAAAATAAAAATTTGATAAAATTAATTCTCAATTTGTTATGGAAGCCTAGTTTGTTAACAATCTAAAGTGAAATTACTCCAAAAATCTGGAGTAGTCAAGAAAAGACACATCAACTTCGATCTATTCTTGAAGGTATTAAAAAAAACTCTTAGAACTAGAAACCATTCGTGCTTCCCAAATAGATGAAGCTAAGGAATTACTTCAGATGCGATATCTTCCTCTCAAATAAATCACCCCAACAAATCTGGTGGTGAAACCTCCTCTGCTTTGCCTGATTTTAAACCCGAGTAAGGATTCTCAACCGAGAGTGAAGGTAAAAATAGATGTCTCAAAAAATTGGTATCAGAGCTCCGTTAGAAACCATGGCATTATTTATCTAAGAACCTTTAGAAAATCTTTAAAAA
The DNA here is from genome assembly GCA_022405105.1 of Aristolochia contorta. NCBI lineage: Eukaryota > Viridiplantae > Streptophyta > Magnoliopsida > Piperales > Aristolochiaceae > Aristolochia > Aristolochia contorta. The sequence goes on from JAHZSQ010000084.1 coordinate 63,146, forward strand.
ACATTAGATGTAAAAATCTTATGTTAAAGAAATCTCTTCATATTCTTCTCCGTCTAAACTAAGAACAAAGAGTAATTGTTGAAGATCGTTATACCGAAGTTTTGTCGAAATTTACAAAACTCTTTATGACATGAAATCAAAAAATAAAAAAGATTTCAATATCTTCAATGGACAGTTAAAATATTTACCTTGTTAAAATGCTTCAAATGACTAAACTGTTCGGAGTTACTAGTCCTTTGCTCTTTGATCCTAGCTCCGCAAATGATACGTAATCTCATTCAGAATATCAATTAAAGGATTTCCTTTCTGAAAATTTTTTTGAGTCTATCTGTTTTCTTTGGACCGACTCTTGCGAGATCGCAACCAGTACCCGTTAAGGCAGGTGGGCGTTAGGGGGACATGAAGACGCATTTATCGTTAAGAATTTGTGATCTACCTTTTGAAAATTTTCAGTAGATATATCTCTCTCACTTTTATCCCTGAAGCATTATCTTGGTTGAATGTGTAGAATTCTGTTAATCAGAATAAAAATTTGATAAAATTAATGGTCACTTTGTTTGGAAGCCTATTTCGATTACAAACTTAAAAAGTTACTCCAAAAATCAGGAGTAGTCAAAAAAATATATATCAACTTCGATCTGTTGTTGAAGGTACCCAAACCAAACTCTTAGAACTAGAAACCATTCATGCTTCCCTAGTAGATGAAGCTGAGGAATTACTTCAGATTCGATATCTTGCCTTTCAAATAAATCACTCCAACAAATCTGTTGATGAAACCTCCTCTACTTTGCCTGATTCTCAACCCGAGTAAAGGATTCTCAACCCGAGTGAAGTAAAAAAATAGATATCTCAAAAATTGGTATCGAGCTTCGTTAGAAACCATGGCATTATTTATCTAAGAACCTTTATAAAATCTTTAAAAACATTAGATGTAAAAATCTTATGTTAAAGAAAACTCTTCATATTCTTCCCGTCTAAACTCAGAACAAAGAGTAATTTTTGAAGATCGTTATAACAGAAGTTTTGTAGAAATTTACAAAACTCTTTATGACAAGAAATCAAAAAAAATAAAAAGATTTCAATATCTTCAAAGAACAGTTAAAAATTTACCTTGTTAAAATGCTTCAAGTGACTAAACTGTTCGGAGTTACTAGTCCTTTGCCTTTTGATCCTAGCTTCGCAAATGATACGTAATCTCATTCAGAATACCATTAAAGATTTCCTTTCTGAAAATTTTTTTGAGTCTATCTGGTTCTTTGGACCGACTCCTTGCGAGATCGCAACCAGTACCCGTTAAGGCAGGTAGGCGTTAGGGGGAACCAGGAAGACGTATTTTTCTGTTAGAATTCATGATCTACCTCTTTATAAAATTTTTAGTAGATATATCTCTCTCACTTTTATCCAGAAGCATGATCTTGGTTGAATGTCTAGAATTCTGTTAATCAAAATAAAAATTTGATAAAATTAATTCTCAATTTGTTATGGAAGCCTAGTTTGTTAACAATCTAAGTGAAATTACTCCAAAAATCTGGAGTAGTCAAGAAAAGACACATCAACTTCGATCTATTCTTGAAGGTATTAAGAAAAAACTCTTAGAACTAGAAACCATTCGTGCTTCCCAAATAGATGAAGCTAAGGAATTACTTCAGATGCGATATCTTCCCTCTCAAATAAATCACCCCCACAAATCTGGTGGTGAAACCTCCTCTGCTTTGCCTGATTTTAAACCCGAGTAAGGATTCTCAACCCGAGTGAAGGTAAAAATAGATGTCTCAAAAAATTGGTATCAGAGCTCCGTTAGAAACCATGGCATTATTTATCTAAGAACCTTTAGAAAATCTTTAAAAAACATTAGATGTAAAAAAATCTTATGTTAAAGAAATCTCTTCATATTCTTCTCCGTCTAAACTAAGAACAAAGAGTAATTGTTGAAGATCGTTATAACCGAAGTTTTGTCGAAATTTACAAAACTCTTTATGACATGAAATCAAAAAATAAAAAGATTTCAATATCTTCAATGGACAGTTAAAATATTTACCTTGTTAAAATGCTTCAAATGACTAAACTGTTCGGAGTTACTAGTCCTTTGCTCTTTGATCCTAGCTCCGCAAATGATACGTAATCTCATTCAGAATATCAATTAAAGGATTTCCTTTCTGAAAATTTTTTGAGTCTATCTGGTTTTCTTTGGACCGACTCCTTGCGAGATCGCAACCAGTACCCGTTAAGGCAGGTGGGCGTAGGGGGGAACCATGAAGACGCATTTATCGTTAAGAATTTGTGATCTACCTTTTGAAAATTTTCAGTAGATATATCTCTCTCACTTTTATCCTGAAGCATTATCTTGGTTGAATGTGTAGAATTCTGTTAATCAGAATAAAAATTTGATAAAATTAATGGTCACTTTGTTCTGGAAGCCTATTTCGATTACAAACTTAAAGAAGTTACTCCAAAAATCAGGAGTAGTCAAAAAAAATATATCAACTTCGATCTGTTTGTTGAAGGTACCCAAACCAAACTCTTAGAACTAGAAACCATTCATGCTTCCCTAGTAGATGAAGCTGAGGAATTACTTCAGATTCGATATCTTGCCTTTCAAATAAATCACTCCAACAAATCTGTTGATGAAACCTCCTCTACTTTGCCTGATTCTCAACCCGAGTAAAGGATTCTCAACCCGAGTGAAGGTAAAAATAGATATCTCAAAAATTGGTATCAGAGCTTCGTTAGAAACCATGGCATTATTTATCTAAGAACCTTTATAAAATCTTAAAAAACATTAGATGTAAAAATCTTATGTTAAAGAAAACTCTTCATATTCTTCCCCGTCTAAACTCAGAACAAAGAGTAATTTTTGAAGATCGTTATAACAGAAGTTTTGTAGAAATTTACAAAACTCTTTATGACAAGAAATCAAAAATAAAAAGATTTCAATATCTTCAAAGAACAGTTAAAAAATTTACCTTGTTAAAATGCTTCAAGTGACTAAACCGTTCGGAGTTACTAGTCCTTTGCCTTTTGATCCTAGCTTCGGCAAATGATACGTAATCTCATTCAGAATACCATTAAAGGATTTCCTTTCTGAAAATTTTTTGAGTCTATCTGGTTCTTTGGACCGACTCCCTTGCGAGATCGCAACCAGTACCCGTTAAGGCAGGTGGGCGTTAGGGGGAACCGCGAAGACGTATTTTTCGGTAAGAATTCATGATCTACCTCTTTATAAAATTTTTAGTAGATATATCTCTCTCACTTTTATCCTGAAGCATGATCTTGGTTGAATGTCTAGAATTCTGTTAATCAAAATAAAAATTTGATAAAATTAATTCTCAATTTGTTATGGAAGCCTAGTTTGTTAACAATCTAAATGAAATTACTCCAAAAATCTGGAGTAGTCAAGAAAAGACACATCAACTTCGATCTATTCTTGAAGGTATTAAGAAAAAACTCTTAGAACTAGAAACCATTCGTGCTTCCCAAATAGATGAAGCTAAGGAATTACTTCAGATGCGATATCTTCCCTCTCAAATAAATCACCCCAACAAATCTGGTGGTGAAACCTCCTCTGCTTTGCCTGATTTTAAACCCGAGTAAGGATTCTCAACCCGAGTGAAGGTAAAATAGATGTCTCAAAAATTGGTATCAGAGCTCCGTTAGAAACCATGGCATTATTTATCTAAGAACCTTTAGAAAATCTTTAAAAACATTAGATGTAAAAATCTTATGTAAAAGAAATCTCTTCATATTCTTCTCCGTCTAAACTAAGAACAAAGAGTAATTGTTGAAGATCGTTATAACCGAAGTTTTGTCGAAATTTACAAAACTCTTTATGACATGAAATCAAAAAATAAAAAAGATTTCAATATCTTCAATGGACAGTTAAAATATTTACCTTGTTAAAATGCTTCAAATGACTAAACTGTTCGGAGTTACTAGTCCTTTGCTCTTTGATCCTAGCTCCGGCAAATGATACGTAATCTCATTCAGAATATCATTAAAGGATTTCTTTTCTGAAAATTGTTTTGAGTCTATCTGGTTTTCTTTGGACCGACTCCTTGCGAGATCGCAACCAGTACCCGTTAAGGCAGGTGGGCGTTAGGGGGAACCGCGAAGACGCATTTATCGTTAAGAATTTGTGATCTACCTTTTGAAAATTTTCAGTAGATATATCTCTCTCACTTTTATCCTGAAGCATTATCTTGGTTGAATGTGTAGAATTCTGTTAATCAGAATAAAAATTTGATAAAATTAATGGTCACTTTGTTCTGGAAGCCTATTTCGATTACAAACTTAAAGAAGTTACTCCAAAAATCAGGAGTAGTCAAAAAAAAAATATATCAACTTCGATCTGTTGTTGAAGGTACCCAAACCAAACTCTTAGAACTAGAAACCATTCATGCTTCCCTAGTAGATGAAGCTGAGGAATTACTTCAGATTCGATATCTTGCCTTTCAAATAAATCACTCCAACAAATCTGTTGATGAAACCTCCTCTACTTTGCCTGATTCTCAACCCGAGTAAAGGATTCTCAACCCGAGTGAAGGTAAAAATAGATATCTCAAAAAATTGGTATCAGAGCTTCGTTAGAAACCATGGCATTATTTATCTAAGAACCTTTATAAAATCTTTAAAAACATTAGATGTAAAAATCTTATGTTAAAGAAAACTCTTCATATTCTTCCCCGTCTAAACTCAGAACAAAGAGTAATTTTTGAAGATCGTTATAACAGAAGTTTTGTAGAAATTTACAAAACTCTTTATGACAAGAAATCAAAAAATAAAAAGATTTCAATATCTTCAAAGAACAGTTAAAAATTTACCTTGTTAAAATGCTTCAAGTGACTAAACTGTTCGGAGTTACTAGTCCTTTGCCTTTTGATCCTAGCTTCGCAAATGATACGTAATCTCATTCAGAATACCATTAAAGGATTTCCTTTCTGAAAATTTTTGAGTCTATATCTGGTTCTTTGGACCGACTCCTTGCGAGATCGCAACCAGTACCCGTAAGGCAGGTGGGCGTAGGGGGGAACCGCGAAGACGTATTTTTCGGTAAGAATTCATGATCTACCTCTTTATAAAATTTTTAGTAGATATATCTCTCTCACTTTTATCCTGAAGCATGATCTTGGTTGAATGTCTAGAATTCTGTTAATCAAAATAAAAATTTGATAAAATTAATTCTCAATTTGTTATGGAAGCCTAGTTTGTTAACAATCTAAATGAAATTACTCCAAAAATCTGGAGTAGTCAACAAAAGACTCATCAACTTCGATCTATTCTTGAAGGTATTAAGAAAAAACTCTTAGAACTAGAAACCATTCGTGCTTCCCAAATAGATGAAGCTATGGAATTACTTCAGATGCGATATCTTCCCTCTCAAATAAATCACCCCAACAAATCTGGTGGTGAAACCTCCTCTGCTTTGCCTGATTTTAAACCCGAGTAAGGATTCTCAACCCGAGTGAAGGTAAAAATAGATGTCTCAAAAAAAATTGGTATCGAGCTCTCGTTAGAAAACCATGGCATTATTTATCTAAGAACCTTTAGAAAATCTTTAAAAACATTAGATGTAAAAATCTTATGTTAAAGAAATCTCTTCATATTCTTCTCCGTCTAAACTAAGAACAAAGAGTAATTGTTGAAGATCGTTATAACAGAAGTTTTGTCGAAATTTACAAAACTCTTTATGACATGAAATCAAAAAATAAAAAGATTTCAATATCTTCAATGGACAGTTAAAATATTTACCTTGTTAAAATGCTTCAAATGACTAAACTGTTCGGAGTTACTAGTCCTTTGCTCTTTGATCCTAGCTCGGCAAATGATACGTAATCTCATTCAGAATATCAATTAAAGGATTTCCTTTCTGAAAATTTTTTGAGTCTATCTGGTTTTCTTTGGACCGACTCCTTGCGAGATCGCAACCAGTACCCGTTAAGGCAGGTGGGCGTTAGGGGAACATGACGCATTTATCGTTAAGAATTTGTGATCTACCTTTTGAAAATTTTTCAGAGATATATCTCTCTCACTTTTATCCTGAAGCATTATCTTGGTTGAATGTGTAGAATTCTGTTAATCAGAATAAAAATTTGATAAAATTAATGGTCACTTTGTTTGGAAGCCTATTTCGATTACAAACTTAAAGAAGTTACTCCAAAAATCAGGAGTAGTCAAAAAAATATATATCAACTTCGATCTGTTGTTGAAGGTACCCAAACCAAACTCTTAGAACTAGAAACCATTCATGCTTCCCTAGTAGATGAAGCTGAGGAATTACTTCAGATTCGATATCTTGCCTTTCAAATAAATCACTCCAACAAATCTGTTGATGAAACCTCCTCTACTTTGCCTGATTCTCAACCCGAGTAAAGGATTCTCAACCCGAGTGAAGGTAAAAATAGATATCTCAAAAAATTGGTATCAGAGCTTCGTTAGAAACCATGGCATTATTTATCTAAGAACCTTTATAAAATCTTTAAAAACATTAGATGTAAAAATCTTATGTTAAAGAAAACTCTTCATATTCTTCCCGTCTAAACTCAGAACAAAGAGTAATTTTTGAAGATCGTTATAACAGAAGTTTTGTAGAAATTTACAAAACTCTTTATGACAAGAAATCAAAAAAAAAAAAGATTTCAATATCTTCAAAGAACAGTTAAAAAATTTACCTTGTTAAAATGCTTCAAGTGACTAAACCGTTCGGAGTTACTAGTCCTTTGCCTTTTGATCCTAGCTTCGGCAAATGATACGTAATCTCATTCAGAATACCATTAAAGGATTTCCTTTCTGAAAATTTTTTGAGTCTATCTGGTTCTTTGGACCGACTCCTTGCGAGATCGCAACCAGTACCCGTTAAGGCAGGTGGGCGTTAGGGGGAACCGCGAAGACGTATTTTTCGGTAAGAATTCATGATCTACCTCTTTATAAAATTTTTAGTAGATATATCT
>JAHZSQ010000021.1:15000-60000 GCA_022405105.1 Aristolochia contorta
ACACACCATAGAGAGAAAGAGACATTACATAGAGAGAGAGATATTCCACAGAGTTAGAGATTCCGTAGAGAGAGAGTCATTCCATAGAGAGAGAGAGAGAGATTTCGTAGAGAGAGAGATTGCATAGAGAGAAAGAGAGGGAGAGAGAGATAGAGAGAGAGAGAGGAAGAGAGGGAAAGAGAGAGAAAGGGATAGAGGGAGAGAGTGAAATTTCATCGAGAGAGAGATAGGGTGAGAGATGGAAAGAGAGAGAGAGAGAGAGAGAGAGAGAGAGAGAGAGAGAGAGAGAAACATTCCTTAGAGAAATAGAGATGCATTCCATAGAGAGAGAGACATTCCAAAGAGAGAAAGGGACATTCCACTGAGAGAGAGAGAGAGAGAGAGAGAGAGAGAGAGAGAGAGAGAGAGAGAGAAACATTCCATAGAGAGAGAGAGAGAGAGAGAGAGAGAGACATTCCAAAGAGAGTCACATTCCGCAGAGAGGGAGAGAGAGAGAGTATGAGAGAGAGAGAGACATTCCATAGAGAGAAAGAGAGAGTGAGAGAGCAAGAGAGAGACAAAGACAAAGGCATTACATAGAGAGAGAGAGATAGAGAGATATATTCCGCAGAGAAATATATTCCATAGAGGGGGAGAGAGACATTCTATAGAGATAGAGAGATACTCCATAGAGAGACATACACATTACATATAGAGAGAGGGAGATATTCCTTAGATAGAGAAACATTCCGTAGACAGAGACATTCCATAGAGAGAGATAGAGATTCCGTAGAGAGAGATATTCCATGGAGAGAGAGAGATTCCATAGAAGAAGATAGACAGAGAGAGAGATAGAGAGAGAGAGCGAGAGACAGAGACAAGACAAAGACAGAGAGAGTGACTATGTGTGAGAGAAAAGGAGAGCTAGTGACATTTCATAGATGGAGAGAGATAGAGAGAGAGAGAGAGAGAGAGAGAGAGAGAGAGAGATTCCATAGAGAGAGAGAGAGAGAGAGAGAGAGAGAGAGAGAGAGAGAGAGAGAGAGAGAGAGAGAGGGAGAATCTGAGAGAGAGAGAGAGAGAGAGAGAGAGAGAGAGAGAGAGTGACATTTAACTGATAGAGAGAGAGAGAATGAGAGAGAGAGAGAGAGAGCAAGAGAGAGAGAGAGAGAGAGAGAGAGAGAGAGAGAGAGAGAGAGAGAGAGAGAGAGAGAGAGAGAGAGAGAGAAATGAGAGAGAGAGAGAGAGGGAGACAGAGAGATAGAGGAACAGAGAGGGAGAGAGAGGGAGAAAGATTCCACAGAGAGAGAGAGAGAGAGAGAGAGAGAGAGAGATAGAGAGAGAGAGAGAGAGAGAGTTTTCAGAGAGAGAGAGAGTGAGAGAGAGAGAGAGAGAGAGAGATTCCATATAGAGATTTTCCATAGAGAGAGATATTCAATAGAAAGAGAGAGGGAGAGAGCAAGAGGATGACTTTTAATAGATAGAGAGAGAGAGAGTGAGAGAGTGGGAGAGAGAGAAAAGAGAGAGAGAGAGAGAGAAACATTCCAAAGAGAGAGATACATTCCATACAGAGAGAGACATTCAGTAGAAAGAAAGGGACATTCCACAGAGAGATAGTGAAAAAGAGAGACACACATTCCATAGGGTATGAGAGAGGTACATTCCATAGAGAGAGAGAGAGAGAGAGAGATTCCATAGAGAGAGAGGGACACTCTCTCTCTCTCTCTCTCTCTCTCTCTCTCTCTCTCTCCTCCCTCCCTCCCTCTTTCTCTCTCACTCTCACTCTCTCTCTCACACACACACACTCTCTCTCTATCTATCTATCTATCTATCTATCTCTCTCTCTCTCTCTCTCTCTATCTATCTATCTATCTATCTCTCTCTCTCTCTTTAATTCTCTCTCTCTCTATCTCTATCTCTATCTATCTCTCTCAATTTCTCTCAAATTCTGTTTCACTCTCTTATTATCTCTCTTTGATTTTCTCTCTCTCTCTCTCTCTCTCTCTCTCTCTCTCTCTCTCTCTCTCTCTCTCTCTCGTTTATCTCTATCTCTCTCTCAAGTTTAAATTCCTCTCCCTCACTCTCTCCCTCTCTCTCTCTCTCTCGGTTATCTCTCTCTCGGTTATATCTCTCTCTCTCTATTATCTCTCTCTCTCTCTCGGTTATCTCTCTCTCTCTCGGTTATCTCTCTCTCTCTCGGTTATCTTTCTCTCTCTCGGTTATCTCTCTCTCTCACGGTTATCTCTCTCTCTCTCTCGGTCTCTCTCTCTCTCTCTCTCTCTCTCTCTCTCTCTCTCTCTCTCTCTCTGTTCTCTCTCTCTCTCTCTCTCTCTATTATCTCTCTCTCTCTCTCTCGGTTATCTCTCTCTCTCTCTCTCTCTCTCTCTCTCTCTCTCTCTCTCAGTTTTTCTCTACTTAAATACTATTTCTAACTCTCTCTGAAAATCTGTTTAAATCCCCAATTTTCTATTTATGAATTCTCTATCTTTGTCCCTCTTGTTTTCTCTCTCTCAGTTCTCTCTCAATTCTCTATTTTTGTCTCTCTGAGTACTAGTACAATATTTCTGTAGTATTAGATAGGCATTTCTCACAATAGTGCATTACTTTCTCATAACTTGTGTACTCACAAATGTCATTTTTTTCCTCTCTTCCACACCATAGAAGTCCAACCGATTGGAAGTGTGGAAGTAAGAGGAGGAGAATTGGACAGTGTGAGATTCGTAGGGACTGTGGTTTAGATATAGTGTAGGTTGTGAGTTAGTAGTTGCCTCCAAAAAGTACTAAACACCCATTTGTTTGTTGTGTACAATCTATCTTTAACAATTATCGCGGAGAGAGACTATTTCACTGACAGTTAATGGATGTATGTGTACAAGTCCAAGCCAACTCGGTGTCATCCCAGATTTGTGGATGGAGTCAGTTTCTTTATAGATTATGCAAAACAGCAATTGGAGGTGCAGGGAAACGATGTTATGCGTAGTCCATATTGGAAATGTGAAAACAATTAGTATGTTGAATGCGAGACAATCAGGGCCCATATTGTCCTAAATGGATTTGTCCCAATGTATGGAGATATCAAGGAGAACTACCCCAGCGTCGTGAAAATGACATTTTTGTGGACACTGGTCATAGTGAAGAGATGGCAACAATGTTGTGTGATGCTAGAAATATCAGGCCCGTGGTGTTTGTTTGAAATATCAGGCCCGTGGTGTTTGTTTGAGACGATAAATCTATTAGCGAAGTAGACACATGTGAAGGACGACGTGTATCAATATAACCTTGAAGTTGTTCCATGTAGACGGTTTCATAAAGATTGCCATGAAGGGATGCATTTTTAATATCTAACTGTCGAAGAGGCCAGTTAAGTGTATCAGCAATAGATGTTTTTTTAGAAGTCCGACGGGAGAAAACTTGGAGACAGAACACCCATGGGAGAGGATGAAACTAAATTTGGACGGGAAAAGGAGTTGCTGCTTCGCCTATTAGAAAGGCGTGGTTTGTTATGAGCTTGCCGACAGCCAGAAGAGTCTGATGGAGGCACTGTTCTTTGGCATAGATGTGGAAGAGAATCTAGAGGGCGTCAGCGAGCTGGAAGCAGGAGTGCGCAACCCGGTCTGAGGTTCCGAAGGTAGTTCTGCAATAGGACAGAGACGCGGAGCTGGTTGAATGGGCCGGAGAAAAACAGATGTCCTGTGGAAAAAGCTCATGCCAGTGCTGATTTGGGGAAGAATTTGGAGATGATTGACGCAAGGGTGGGAAACTGAAGGAAGGACAGGGAATTTCTGTTCATCGAAAATGACGTGCTGGGAAGTTAAGATCATTCTTCCCTGTGGATCGAGACACAGATATCCCATATAACGATCTATGTAACCAATATATATGCATGGACGGCTTCGGAATTGCAGTTTAATGAGACCAAAAGGACGGAACAGGGGTAGCAAAGACACAAAAAGCCAAAGATGATTATAAGTTGGAGATGAAACAAATAGCATAATTTACGAAGATTGATTCTGAAGAACTGTACTCGGGAGCCTATTAATTAACTTAACTGCAGTCGAAAACACATAAGACCAATATGACATTGGTAATGAGGATTGTGCAAGCATGGTCAAGCTAATGTCGACAACATGACAATGTTTGGATTCTGCAACGCCATTTTTCTCTAGAGTTCGAGGACAAGAAAGTCGAAGCAGAATCCTATGTTTTCAAAACTAATTGTAAAGAGGTGGAAATAAATTCGCCTCCACCTTCGGATTGAACAGCTCACAAAAAGGATTGACATAATTTTTCAGCCTTTGGAATGAAATTAATAATAATATTAAAAAAATCCAATTTCAGTGAAGTTGATAAATCCAAGAAAATTTGGTAAAATCATCAACAATTATTAGATAAAATCGGATTCTGTCTACGGAAGGAGTAGGTGTCTGGCCTCACACATCATAGTGTACTAGTTGGAAAGGAGCAGTCGAAATGTCTGAGGAAAGGAAGACGTTTGCTCTTGCATGTTAGCAGTTGGAACAAGGGGACAACCACTGAGAAGAAAAAACCGCAAGAAGACTTGGCGCCAAAATTTGGAGCAATTTTGATGATGGATGGCCCAAGTATTGATGCCATATTTCAGACGTACATTTATTGGTGGAGAGTGGAACTTTATTTTCTGTGGGAAATGGATAAAAAACCTCCTCTAATTAGTGCTCTGCAGATAATCTAGTTAGTCTGAAAATCACGAATAAAATAACCAATGGACGTAAATGTAAATGACCAATTGTTAGATATTGCCATATTAGAAACAGTCAATAACTCCTCGGTAATATGGAAAAATCAAGAGTTCTGCACTTTTAATACTTTCACTAGAAGACAAAGGTAAAGCAGTGTGGCCAAAATGCATGACAGAAAGATGTCATCCATTGGCAATCAGAATTAAATCAGAACCACAATATAGGGTGTTACCAATAATCTCAAAAGTGTCAAAAGTAAGATTATGTGTCTCACCGGAATCTAAATACCAGTCGTCATTGTTGATATGCGGCTGAGAATTGGTTGATAAAGTAACAGACTGAGGAAGGGCATCATCCGCAGCCCAGCTGTGGTTCGCCTTGTGGTATGGATGACAACATCGATAACAAACAACAAAAGATCCATCGTCGGAATTAAGAGGCGTTGAAATGGAAGACGGCTAAGATTGGCCTCGTCCTCTATAATGACTAGAACGTCCATGGATTACCGAAAGACGGAGGGCGGAGGGAAAAGCTGTTGGGGTAGCTTTCCATTAATAAACTCAAGAAGGCGGTGAGTGAGAAGAACTTGAAGGACCTGCGTCTTCCATAAGAGGAGGTTTTCAATATTAATATCTAAGAGATATCTTGATAGATATATTTGACTATAGGAAAATGGGAGAAATCCACATAATCATAATGAAAAGAGGTAGAAGAGGCAATCATGGAAGGGAGGTAGGGAAAAAGATGTTGGTGGATCACGAAGAAGCCTAAAGCTCTGATACCATGAAAGAACGAAAAGTCTTAGACAACTTTTTTTATGTTTTGCTTTCTATATTTATAAAAATATTTGTAAAGTTATGATATCCATCTGAATCGAATCTAAATAGAGTTTAGAGGAGAAACAAGTAGAGAAGAATACAATGAGAGATATGAGGAGAAGTTAAGAGAAATCTGGAGAAGATAAGGGTACAGTACAGAGGAAAAAAGAGAAACAGGGGAATCTTAGGGTACAAAAGTGTTTTCTTCACAAACATGCATGCATATGCCCAAGAGCAAACCTGATATATAGGAGAATTTTGGAGACAACTTAGAGTCAATGACTGCGATGGCAGGGTCATATTCCGATCCAATACCATGTGCAGTGTGGAGGACAAGGTCGTCCTCATCAATTGGTTTGCTAACATTAGCTTGTGCAAGTGATAATGATTTAACTTGTTGTAAGCATTCATGAATCGTATTGGATCAGCGCAGAAGAGTATGAAGCTCTATCTTCAAAAGTCGTATACGAGACCAAGTAACTGTCTTGTAGCCCTCCTCAAAGGTGAGCCACACTTCCTTAGCCGTCTCCTTATCCATGACTCGGGAAAGAAGAATGTCAGAGAGAGAAGAAAGGATGTCGCAAAGGACTATTTGATCTAAGTGTTACGATTTTGATATTTCAACTTAAGAAGTAGGTTGGGGTAGGCTACTATTAATGAACCCAAGAAGGCGGTGAGTGTGAAGGACTTGAAGGACCTACTTCTTCAATAAGAAGAAGGTTTCAATGTTCAATTTCTGAGAGATATCTTGGGAGATATATTTGACAACTGGATAAGGGGAGAAACACTTATAGAAAAATTGGCTTTTAGGGGTGGTATAAAACTTGACCATATTCCCATTAGAGGCGGTCCAGAAGCCATCCCAAATAAAAGGGTACCTAATGCAATTTAGAAACGGCAAAGACCACTACTAATAGAAAAAACCTGTCTCTATTACTTGAAAACAATAGGGACGACATTCCACTGTCCCTGATAAAAAAAAATTAATAGGGATAATGTTGCTGTCTCCGACAGTGTCCTTAAAACTTTTTAGTGGCGGTCTCCAATAGCGTTCTAAAAGCTTTTTAGAGGTTGTTCATTCAACAGCCCTTAAAAATCATGGTTTCCGGTTTAATGTTAACGGCGGTCTATGAAAACAGTTTGTAAAATATATTAGGGGATGTTCATTCAGGCGCCTCTAAAATAATGGTTTTCGGTTTAATAATAGGGGCAAACTTGTCAAATTCCAGATCGCAGATCAGAGTATTGACCATGGGGAGAGCTAAAAAGGAGGAACAAGAGAGGTGACAATACAACTGGTGGGAGTAGAGGAAGACAAGGGAATACTGGTGTTAGCCATGGCCGATATGGATGCCTAGGTCTGGTCTTTACAATGTAAGTCAGATAATCATGGAGTATTTTTCATCACATATATTAGGGTTATACAACAAGAAGGCATGCTATGAAGTTACCAAGTAACCAGATTTTCTTTAACAATAGGATACAAGGTAATTAGAATCATTCAAGGAGTCTATCATGTGCTGACGTTAGGACATATCATGGAGAGAATTTCCAGACAGGGTTTCTTCTTTATAAGATGGAAATAGGGTGAGGAGAGAAAGGGAAACAGCAGACGGTGGAATGTAGTTCTAATCACGAAACTCTGTTATCCTCTAATTATAAAAAAATTCCATGAAATCATATTTGAAAATAGTCAACTCCTTCCTCACTGAGTATATGGGTGGTCTTCAAAGAAAATTACATGATAAATCATTAAGATCTATCACAAAGTAAAACAAAAACCTCACTCTAAGCATCTGCGTAAAGGCATATTTAACAATTTCGAGCTTGAGAACACATTTTCCAGTAAACAATTCCCCCAACTTCTAAATTTGCAGCTTAACGTTGGGTTCTTGCCACTATTTTTTGTGACGTAATGGAGGCAGACACTGATTCCCCCTCAACTCTCACCATGCATATGAGCTGTCGTTACTCTTTCTTGTGATAGTTCTTTGCAGGCAACTTGATGGAAGAGAATCTGTTTTCTGGAATTTGAAAATAGAGGACGTAATCTTCTTTCAATGCACTCGAAATATTAATAGTTGCACCTGCTAACTTGCATAAAACTCCGTTCCAATAATACCGTGGTGTGTTGAAAAGAAAAGCCACCACATCCTCCCCACGACGATAACTACTGAAGTTCTTAACCCACTCCCCCGTTTTAGAAGAAACTCAATTTTCATATCCCTTTCGCGTCAATGGAAGAGGAAGAGCTTGAACGCAGAAGTGGAAAGGTCAAAAGCTCAAGCTGAGGCCCATATATTTACTACTCTCCATTCAACCTCAATCCATTCTTTGGTGAGAGGTTACACAAATAGTGTGTCATTCTGCTTCTAAAATCGGCTACTAAAATCGGCTACCTCCAAGTCTGACTCTATTGGAGCAGAAAACAAGTCCATTGTGAGTATCCTCAATGTCTTTCTTCATTGTAGCAATGCAAACACTCAGATCTAACCTTCCAAAATGGGTAGCTTTGTCTTTCGAAAGAGTGTACTGAAAGCATAATAACTTTGTGCCCCTTAACATGTTTCTAATTGTCAAAAACTACATAAACACAATCAAGATCAACCAAGAAACATGTTGTTCACAGCATCAACATAGACCACTTCGGATCTAATATCTCATGTCAATTATGATGATTAATGAAAGCAGAAACGTACTTGAAGCATTGCAATTGGTATGGGATCTTCCAACAGTAAAGTACCTTTAGGTTTCTTCCCTTAGTGTCTCTCCTGATGGGGATGAAGAGAAGAAGACATTATCCACAATCAAGGACCATAACTGTTGTCTGCAGTTACTGATCGAATTTCAATATTTCCAATTTAACCCCTCATCAAATTAGGAATATTGATTATGGTATCTACTTAATACGTCTGATTAAAATTATGCCTTAAGCCAATAAATTTTATTTTAAATAGATCATTGATTATGGATAATTAAATAGTGGCTTAACACATTTAATTATTTCAAATGTGGTCCCAATAGCACATATTGTTTCTAGCAATTTCTCATTAGGCCACATATGTAACCTAATAAGTGTGTTAGAGTTTATGAGCTCAAAACCTTTGTCATCATAAAACAGGGCATTCCGAACAATCTCGTCCATTGGTTATATGAATATAAGACCAAGATGGTTTTTGCTATATCAATCATAACTCAACCCATCGATGATCACTAATATCAACACAACTAAATGACATAGATCAATTATAAAATGCATAGCATAAAAATCAAATGGTGGTAATATGTACATGTCAATTTTAAATTGGTCCAATAGTGAGATCACTTAGTAACTTTATTGTATTGAGTGCAATGAACTATATACTAAACCTTATTTATTATCAGAATTTTTTCTTAATATAAACATAAGACACAAATATAACAATGACAAACAGCCACTAAACAGAAGATTCCACATACTCTAAGACACTCACGTGAGCAATCTGTCCATGAAAGACTTTAAGAAGGCAACCTTTTATAAGAGCTATTATGGAGTTTGTCCTTATATGCTCAATGGAAATCTGCCCACTCTGTACCTTCTCCTCACAACAAGGAACTTGATGTCAATGTGTTTTTGCTGGGTCGAGCTTCTGTTATTGTTGGAATGTAAGAAAATTGATTTGTTGTCACTCTGTAACTTAAGCGGGCTTTTAATTCCTTCTACAATTTGTAGATCAATAACAAAGTTCCCCAACCAGATCCAATGGTTGGATACATCATAGCATCTTACAAACTCTGTCATTAGGGTTGAAGAAGCAATAGGAGTTTGTTTGGCACTATGTCAAGAAACAACCCTATCTACCAACAGATACATGTAGCCTAAAGTGGATCTCCTAGTTACTTGGCATCCAACAGAATCAAAGTCAAAATAACCTATAACCTGCCAATGACCTGACCTCCTATATGTGAGCATATAATCGTTGTTCTCTTCGAGTACCTAATAGCCCTTTTGACAGCTTTCTGATGATTCATTCCTAGATTACTTAAGTATCTATCTATGACTCGGACGATGTACACTATATCCCAACACATACACACGAGCATATATAACTCCCTAACGAAGATGCATAAGGAATCATTTGCATCTCCTGAATTCGAAGGTTTCCTTTCGGGCACGAACTGAGACTAAACTTATCTACTTTAGTTGTTGGGTATTGTCTAGTTTGCATTCATACATGTCAAACCTTTCAAGCACCGTATCAACATGTCTCCTTTGTGATAATCCATACATCAAGATAGATCTTAGTTTTTATTAAAAAAATAATTGGTTTCATGCAACATGCCTATATCATTAGTGGCAAACAATATGTCATCAACATATAAGACATGAACAATGCAGTTCACTAGCATAATAGTTACATTCACTAGCTGGTTTGAGTTAAATCTGTCCGTGGATAATACTTCCTCTGGCAGATTTAAACACCCCGCCAGTGATTGGACTCATTTCTATGACCGCCGGAGCCAAACTAGTTTATTATTGAACCGCTCGTAACGGAAAGTGTATTGTTTCATAGGAGGTTTCTCAAACCCAGGTTTAGACCTCCCAAAAATTTTCATTTGTGCCAAAACCTTTCCTCCCTCTTCTTTTCTTCCCTTTTTCCATCCCTCATCTTTCCTTCCCTTCTTTTCCGAATCCGACGTTGATCATATGAAAGTTGATGGAATCTGGTTTCATCGTATTGCCTCCTCTGTCGCAAACCCTTATGAGACCCTTCCATTCAGTCACATTTGCTCCGGCACCGTTATTGCGAGTGGAAAATCAAGAAAAAGCACTAATCAGAAGTCCTGATCCTACTTCTGTGGTCTTACTCGAGGTTAGTCTTCCCTATAAACTTTAATTGTTTTCTCTCCAAGTTGTGTGGCACCCTCTTTTTTCAGGTAATTTTGAGCTCTAACTTCCCTAATAATTTTCAAAAGTAATATATACTCTGGATTCCCATTAATTCGATCAGGGAAAGCTCTCTACTCTTTAATTTTGAGATGTATTTGCATATTCAGATGCATTTGTTCTCTAGTTGAGCATATCAAGATGAATCTTCGCTCCGTCTGGAGAATGAGAATTAGATTGTTGGGGATGGTTAAGGCTTTTGACGTTTGCTCTTGTGCTAAGGGGTTTCATATATGGGGAAAGGGCGACCTATCAAGTGGAATATGGTTCCATTATCCAATAAATTTCGTATTCGATTTGATTCTTACCATTTTGTGAGCATTCCAATCATCAGAATCCCGACGAACTTTAGTTTTAGACATTCTCTCTTTACCTTTTGTTGGAGCGATCTCAGTCTCGGAATTTGCCATTGGATTTATCTTTTGCTCTGATACCAATTGTCACGTCGTTGGATTGACCAAGGCCTGAAGTAAGTCTTTTGCAGCTTGCGGCCTAGCCTCCAAGTCCATCTGGTTGCTAGTCAGCCTCCCCAACAAGATTAGCGCAGCGTCGCTTTGTTCTAAGTGCTAGAACACCCTCAAGTCTCCAAGGCAAGAGCAAATTCGGGATTAGGAGGAAAGGATCTTCTATTGAAAAGATGAAGTGATTACAAGCTCTTCTACACATCTATTTATAGTGTTTACATGCCCTAAATATGGGGAGATCTAACCAAAACCTCCTACTCTCTAGCTAACTCATTCAAACAAGTGATGAGTTTATTTGAATTCAAACCTCAACTAACTCTTGCCAGCTATTAAGCACATGCTCCATGTGCCTTGCCAACTCATGCATGCCACATCACTAGCCTAATCAAGTGTCACCTTATGCGCCATGTCATGCAAATGCCATGTCAGCCGCCACATCATCATATGTTGTTGGACCCACTATAAGTATGCTCCTCCTTCTCTAAGTTGCACCATGTGGTCTGGCTTGCATCTTGATGCCTCTATGCGCGTTGGTGCTTGAGCCGCACATGGCTGCTCCCTTGGGGTTGCATGAGTGGGGGTACTGAATCGCAACCTCGCTCTTAGGCGCGTGCGTAAGTGGCCCTAACGCACGTCTTGATCTGCTGGATGCGCTTGTGTACGCGGCCCCGCGTGTGCATGCTCGTCAGTTGGTTGCCCAGGTGCATGAATGTACGTGTCCACCCTTGTTGTGCCGTCTTGCGCAAGTCCGTAGTCCAAAGACGTTGTGCATGTGCGCATAGGCAAGTCACGCCCCATATCATGATCCCACCACCATAATGCAGACGTCCTCGTCTGCGTGTGCCCCTCGTATGCTGCAATCTCCTCTTGAAACTATCAAAGTTCTGCAGCCACGTGCCAGGTTGCCTCGCTTTCTGGTTCTCCTGTCCACTTCACCAGAAATTCAATGGTGTGTGGCTTACCTCTTTGGCGTAATTCCCTATGGGTGATTACATAGTCTACTTTCTTAGTTAAAGTTATAGATACATCAAGGGATGCTCTAGGCCTTACCATTCTTTGAGGGTCAGGAACAGAAAATAAGGTTTGAGATTACAAACATGAAATACGTTATGAATACGCATTCTCTTTGGTAATTGCACTTTGTATGCTAGCTTCCCAATCTTCTGAATAATGGAAAGGGACCTTCATACCTTTTTATCAAACCTTTATTCTTGTTCCTCAGCAATCTGAACTGTTCTGGCCTCATCTTTATGAGTACAAGGTCTCCCACCTTGTACTCAACATCACGCCACTTCAAATCGGCAAACTCCTTCATGCGCTTGCAAGCTTTTTGCAAATATGATCGGGCTAGTTTTGTCCTTTCTTTCCAACGCTTTAGTAAGTGATGGGCTACTGGACACTTACTTGTCTTTTCTAGAATGAAGCTTGCTGGTACTGAAGGCTGCTGGCCAGTTGCAAGTTCAAAGAGGTTATGCCCTGTTGCTTCACTCTTCTACATGTTGTATGAGAATTGAGCCACGTCAAGAAGCTCAGGCAAATTCTTCTGATTTGCACTGACGAAATGCCTAACGTACTCCTCCAGAAAGGCATTTATCTGCTCCGTTTGCCCGTCCGTTTGAGATTTCAAACCAGAACTACCTCTTCTATTGTGCAATCCTTAGAAACAGCTATGAAAGTCCCATACTTGGAGAATCTATCTACCACCACCAATATGGAACTCTGGCCTTCGGCTCGTCTCAGACCAGAAATGAAGTCCATGCTCACGGACTCCCATGGACGCTTGGGAATGGGGAGAGGGTCTAGCAGGCCACCGAGTCTTCTCCTCTCTACCTTGTCTTGTTGGCACACCAAACAAGTGCACACATGCTCCTCAACGTCAGCATCAAGTCCAGGCCAGTAATAGTGCCTAGACAAGAGTGCAATAGTTCTCCTTTGGCCAGGATGTCCAGCCCATAAAGTGTCATGGAACTCACGCGTGAGCTCCTTATGCAAACCCTCATATTTTGGTACAAATAGGCACTTCCCTTTTGTGTACAGCAGTCCGTCGCTGACCCAAAAATGTCTTGTTCCACCCATTATTACAGCTTGTTCTAAACGACGTGTTATGGCATCACTCCGCAGCCCAACTCGGATTCGGTCAAGTATGGAGGTACTAACCTGAGTCACAGCAGCAATACTTGTGAAGTCGGCTTTGCGGCTGAGTGCATCGGCCACATTGTTGGTCTTCTCGGACTTGTACTCGATTTCAAAATCGAATTCTGCTAGGAAGTCTTGCCAACATGCTTACTTCGGGCTTACAGGGGGTTAGTCGTAAGAGTTTTCACTTTCAGGGACACTAATGTCCCAGAAATTAAGGCTTTCTCCCATTAGTTGATCTTCAAGCCACCAAGACTTTGATTTCTCCCTAAAATTCGGGGAAACTTCAAAATCCCCATCCCTGTGTAAATTAGACGGCCCGTTGAGAATTCCGTGTCTCTCTCCCAGGGGTGGAATTCTCAACTCCCTCGAATTCTCCCTGCCGAAAGAATAGCTCAACGCATGGATTGCGGCTTCGCAGCTCGTCGTCTTCGCTCCTCCCGGTATTTCTTCTTTCTTCTTTTCTGTAATCGTTTCGATCTCTTGGCTTCTGTTTCTATCTTCGCTCTTCCTTTATATCCTTCCCTCTTTTTCTCATCATTTTTCTCTGTCCGCTTCTCCGCTTCTCTCTTTCGCTCATCATTTCTATATATTTGATTATCTTTCTCCCATCGCTTCTCTCTTTCCCCTTTTCTTTTTCCGTCTCTATCTCTCTTTTTGCTTTTGAAAGATTCCACGGTCGTGATAAGAGGTATGTTTCAATTCTCCCTTTTTCTTTTTTGCTTCTCTTGTTTTTTATATTCTGTCAAGAATTTATTTTTTCTGGAATACAATATATAGTAGCATAATAGAAACTCATTCACAAATGTCCGCTGAAATTTGTTTACTTTTGTTGCCGATTCCCTTGTTAAATGTGTTTGCTAACCATGTGAATAAGATATTTGCTTATATTCATAGTGGTGTAGGAGAATAGAAGTTTAATAATGGCTGTGAAAAAGCTATGTCCACTTTTTCATAGTCTTGTATGAAAAAAGCTGTCCACTCTTCATAATCGAGTATGAAAAAAGCTATGTCCACTAACATATTTTGTTTATGAGCAAATAGGGTAAGAATCATTAATTTTAGAATAAGAAAATACTCTTGAATTCTGAGATTTGAGAGATTGTTTCATTAAAGTTGTGCTATGTCATTTATCTATCCTTTTATCATCGGGTTTGCTATGCTTCATTAATTATGTATTCTATTATCTCTCCCTCGTAAGAGAAGAGTGATGTTCTTCCAAGTGTTTGTTTATCCGAATGGTATAGCAGACTTCATAGCTTCAGAAAAATTCCCTTTCCCTTTCCTCTAAGGAATTAAATTGATTAAGCAGTATTATGGACCAATGATTGTTAAGGTGCTAATGTGGCAGATAGAGATATATTGAAGTGCTTATAACTGAAATCTAAGTAGTTGTGAACATATGCTGAGATATTCCTCATAGAAAAGAAAATTTGTTGTTTTACCTACAAAAAATAGCACTTCAATAGAAGTGGTGGTTATTGAGGCAAACTGAGAGTAGGTAAACGCTTGAAGGGAAAGAGTCGCAGTCGGCTGATTAGGAAGGATCATAGCAGGACTTATAGAGAGTTTGATGAAATTTAAAAAGCAGTGTCACCGAGGATGAAGAAGGCATAACATACCCTATGATGTATACATTTGCCTTGTTATGCTACCTAATATTGATAATCAATGCTACCTCTTTTTAAAAAAAAAAAAAAAATTATGGTACAAATCAAAGCAATAAGGCATCTACATGTTTGCAAAGTTCAAGCAGTAAAAACCATGCTTGAATCTTTGATTGCTCCGCTTCTTATGAGTACAAAATTGAATGCTTAATGTTATTTCATCTAATAGCTTTAAGTTAGTATCTAATAGTAAATTATGAAATATAATTTTTTTATCTCTACAGATGTCAACTGTTCAGCAAGAAAAAGAGAAAAATGTCAGTAATAGCCAAGGAGCACGAGTGAGAGGGGCTTACATGGCATGGACTGGAAGAGAAAACCTAGTTATGCTTAATTTATTAGCAGAGTTAGTTGAAAGGGGCAATAAACTGACAGATGGGACGTTTTCAAAAGCTTTAATTGAAGGTGAAGTACTACCTAAGTTCAATGAAATTTGTGGAAGTAACAAAAAATTTGAGCATTACAAAGCAAGGTGGAAGACATGGAAGAGGACATACTCAACCATAGCTGGTATGTTGAGTTGCGGCAATGGATTTGGATGGAACGCCGATACTAAACGAGTAACCGCAGATGATGAAGTTTGGGACGGTTACATCAAGGTAAAACCACAACTTCCACCCTTCAATATTAAATACTATATGAGATACTGACATAATATAATATCTTATTACTGTAGAGTCACCCTGATGCCGCAAAATATAGGGAACAAGGTTGCGACTACTTTGAGCAGCTTCAGATTGTTGTGGGAAATTCAATAGCTACAGGAGTTTTTGCTCAAGGGGTGTCAAACCAAGGTGCTGATAACCCAACTGAACTAGATAGTGTGGATCTTGAAGGAGTGAATGATGAGGTTAACAACTATGAAGCTTGTGATGAAGATTTAAATTTCAATGATAGTTCAACAACAATGAGTAATGGAAATAATCAAAGGTCCACAAATGCATCTCCGAGATTCAAGCGAAGAGCAAAGCCACAAGCAAAAAACAATGAAGATGTTGCTAACTCTCTTTTTGAGATTGTTGCTGAATTGAAATCTATGAACGAGAGAAAGAATAGTCTACAATGGTTAACAGCTGTCAATGAAATTCCTGATTTAGACCCAATATTGAAGTTTATGGCACCAGAACTTTTAAAGCTTCATGAGAATAAAGTTGCATTTATTTCAATGAATCCAGAAGAGCGTAGAGCTTGGTTAGCTTGGAAGGCTAGTAGGACCTAGATGAATGTTTGTGTTTTTTTATCTTCAAAAAAATAGTTGAATTTTGTGATCAGTTTCTCATAAATAAATATAGCTACTTGTTGTACATAGAAGTTAAGTTTATGAGATATTTATCATTTTTAATTTGTAATAAAATATTTTGTTGATTCTACCTTAAGAATATTATTTTCTCAATCGTTATATTTTTTTTTATGTTGCAGCTTTCATGTCTGATTCAGAATCATCTGAAATACAACACTCCGATTCATCGTCAGATGATGAGAAGATGATGATAATGGCTGCTACTAGTGCTAGCATTGCTGCTTATAATTTAATTATTAATAATAAATCTCTGCGTCAAAATAATACTACAGAAGGTCCACTTTACATAAGAAGAGCACTTTCAAGAGACCATCCAGAAGATTTTCGGTCAAGATATAGGATGACGCCAGTAGCTTTCATCAAATTATGCAAGATATTACGATCAAAATCTTTACTGAATGATACAAGATCTGTTCCAGTAGAAGAACAACTAGGAATGTTTTTATTAACAGTAGGGCAAAATCAAAGATATTGTGTGACACAAGAGCGGTTTCGCCGATCAGTTTGGACAATTAGTTCACATTTTAACAAGGTTTTAGATGCTATCGTGAAGTTAAATGATGAATACATGTCATCTATCTCTACTGTTACCCCTTGCAATATTCGATCTAGTCATCGATATTATCCCTATTTAAAGGTGAGGTACTGATTTTTATTTTTCAATATTACTTTTACTTTTATTTAGTTCCTAATTTTATGTGCAACTATTTAGGATTGCATAGGAGCTATTGATGGGACATATATTCCAGCTTTAGTGTATGGTGATGATTCGATCAGGTTTAGAAATCGGCATGGTAAACTATCACAGAATGTTTTAGCTGCATGCACTTTTAATCTAGAGTTTATTTATGTACTTGCTGGTTGGGAAGGGTCAGCAAATGATGCTAGAGTATTAAAGGATGCATTGCAGAAGCCAAATAGACTTAAAGTACCACAAGGTAAATTTTATTTATTTATTATTTTTTGAGTAGGTAAACAATAGTTTAATGTGTATTTTCTTGCAGGAAAATATTATTTAGCTGATGCCGGTTATCCAAATAGACCAGGATTTTTAGCTCCATATCGTGGAACTCGATATCATTTGCAAGAGTATGGTAATAATATTCCACAAAATCCAAAAGAGTTATTTAATCTCCGGCATGCATCATTGAGGAATGTGATTGAGAGGATATTCGGTGTTCTAAAATCTCGATTTGTTATATTACATACACCACCACCATTTCCATATCCTATTCAAGTGAAGATAGTGCTAGCGTGTTGTATTCTACATAACTATCTTCGTAAAGAATGTGCAAGTGATGAATTTACTCCTGAAGAGCAAAGTCAACAACAATCTGATTTTAGTGAAGCTGAATTTGATGGTGACGGGGAATCTGGAGTAGCTCAATCTCAAGTGGAACTACGTATTAGAGCAGACCAATTTCGTGATGAGATGGGTAATCAAATGTGGGAAGACTCTCGTAATAGTATTTGAATTATATATTTTATTCAATTTTTTATTAAATTTTTTATGTATGTATTTGAATTTTTTACATTATATTTTGATTCATTTTTTTAAAAGTACAACTTTTATTCATAAAATTTAACCTTGATTTAATTAATAAAATATTTTTATATTTTTTAATATTAAAAATAAATTATAGAAATTAAATAAATTTTTATAAATAACTGAAATTTATTAATAACTCTTTTTCCATATAACAATGTCTCCTAAATTCTCAATGTTTTAAACTAACAGAAAAATTCAAATTCTCAATGTCTTCGACTAACAAGAGAAAGTTTTCTCGGAGATTTCACTTTCAGGAACTCCAATGTCTGGGACAATGAATTCCTTTGAATTCTCCAAAAACATTAAATTCTCTATACACTAACCCCTCGTTAGTTTCTTTTGAGTCAAGAAATAGCTTGAGGTAACGTTGTCTGTCTTCACCATGAACTTGGACCCCAGCAAGTAGTGCCTCCAAGTGCGCAAACAGTGCACAATTGCTATCATCTCCTTCTCTTGAAGAGTGTGCCGCTATTCAATCTCATTTAGCTTCCGACTTTCGAATGCAATAGGATGTCCATCCTGCTCAAGAACACCCCCCATAGCAAAGTTAGAGGCATCATTAATTACCTCAAAAGGTTTGCTGAAATCGGCTAGATTCAAGACGGGTTCCTCCACAACAGCTTGCTTCAATCTCTCAAATGAAGTTTGGCATTTTTTTGTCCAATGCCATTGCTGCTTCTTCTTCAAGAGATCCGTCAAGGGTGCTGCTATGGCTGAAAATCCTTTGATGAACCTTCTATAGTAGTTCACCAGGCCAAGGAAACTTCTCAAGTCCCCAACCTTCGTTGGCTCGGTCCACTCGGAAATGGCTTGAACTTTCTTCTCATCCTTCCAAATCCTTCTGCTGCCAATCCAAAGTCCAAGGAAGAACACTTCTTCCAATTCGAAGGAACATTTCTCCCTCTTTACAAAGAGAGAGTTCTTCCATAACACCTTGAAAACATGTTTTAAGTGTTTTACATGTTCCTGTTGGTTTGGGCTATACACCACAATGTCGTCTAAGTAGACGACTACAAATTTATCGAGAAAAGGTGAAAATACTTGGTTCATAAGAGTACAAAAGGTGGCTGGGGCATTGATTAAGACAAAGGGCATAACAAGAAACTCATATGACCCATACCTGGTTACTGAAGTGGTCTTTGGCTCATCTCCTTTTGCAATCCAAACTTGGTAGTATTCGGATCTCAAATCCATCTTGGAGAATACTCTGGTCTCCTTCAATTGATCAAAAAGATCAACAACCAAAGGAATAGGATACTTGTTCTTGATGGTTACCTTGTTCTATGCTCGATAATCGATGCAAAGTCGCATAAAACCATCCTTCTTTCTCTAAAATAGAACCGGCACTCCATATGGTGCTTTGGAAGGCCGAATGAACCCAGCTTCTAGCAACTCACCCAATTGCCTTTTCAGCTCGTCCAACTCCTTAGGTGCCATGCGGTATGGCGCCTTTGCTTGCAGTTTGGTGCCTGGTTCCAGCTCAATGGAATGATCAACGCCTCTTCTTGGGGGAAGTTGGGGCGGTAGCTCCTTAGGCATGACATCTTTACACTCTTCCAGAACTTCAAAGACCTCCTTCGGTGCTGAAGTAGAGCTCCCTTCTTTGTCTTCCACTAGAGCTGCAACATAAGTAAGATCCCCTTGCTTAAGACCACGCTTAAGCTGTAGGGCGGTTAACATTACAACTTTTCTTTTTACATCCTTCACTTGTGACTCAGAAAGTGTACAAGGCCCACCCTCATCAAGGATCCCTACAATTCCCAAATATGGCATTACAAATGCCTTACAATTGTTCATAAAATCCATCCCCAAAATTACATTAAAATCATCCATCAGAACAACAGTAAAATCAAGAGTTCCTACCCATTTTCCCAATGTAACTTGGACGTTTTTAGAAACACCAATCACTGCATTGGCTGCTGAATTTACAGCCTTAATCCGGCTGCTGTCCGGTTCTAACTTCAATTTGAGACATCTTACATCCTCTTCCGAGATGAAGTTATGAGTTGCCCCCGTGTCTACCATGGCCTTCGCCTTACTACCATTCAGTGATAAATCAAGATAAAGAAGATTTCGTTTAGGCCTTACGGATGGAGTAGAAGACTTAACACCACATGTTCTTACAGAATTGAGTAATGTCATGGAACCTATACATGACTCTCCTCCATTGTGTTTTCCATTTCCTTCCCCAACAAGAGTATTCAACACTTTTACTTTTGGACAATCCTTAGCAAGATGTTCTCCTTCACAAATAAAACATCTGATTTTTCTAAAGGACTTACCTTTTTCACATTTCTTCTTCTTGTCATCAAACTTGAAGTTTGGTCCTTCTTCTCAGGTCTCTTTTCAAACTTCTTTTTCCTTTCTTGATCTTTCTGGTCTTTTGTGGCATTGGAGTTTTTAGAAGCCACCTCCTTGGTCTTCCTTTCATACTCGTTCAACCTCTTAGCCATGGACAAAGGTAAGGCCAAAGTCTTCACTTCCCGCCTCCTTAGTTCTTGCTCCTCCCAAGGTTTCAAACCAGCAAGAAAAAGAAAAAAGTCTGTCCTGATCGGACATATCAGAAATGCACAACATTAAAGAAATAAACTTTTGTACATACTCTCTAATGGTGCCTTCTTGTTTCAAGGTTCTCAACTCGTTTCGAGCATGATATTCCACATCCTCTGGAAAGAATTGCAACTTCAAATCCTTATTGAAATCCTCCCACGTTGAGGTGCCTGATTCCCCATCCGTAGCCCTTCTCCTCCACCAAAGAACAACATCATTGACAAGAAACATAGAAGTGATGCTTACCTTTTGCTCCTCATCCATGAGTTTGGCTGAATGGAAGTACTGCTCTACTTGCCATAAGAAGTTGTCAATGGTTTTGGGGTCTCTTACCCCATTGAAAGGCTTGGGTTCAGGTACCTTGATCTTGGTTGCTGCTCCATTCGTGCTTGAACCTCTATTACCTACAACGTGTTCCAGCAATGCAAGTCTCATCCGTAATTCGTCCATCTCGTTCCCCATCTCATCAAGGTATGCCCGGAACACCGTCATGGCACTATGGACGTTCTCCTCCAATGCTTGAACCGCTTCTGGACTCCCTTCTCCAGAATTTAGGTTCTCACGAATGCGTTCATCTAATCCCAAACAACTCGCTTCCACCTTGTCCATTATGTCCTCAAGAGAAGAAAAACGAACTTCAGTTTTAGACATTCTCTCCTTACTTTTTGTTGGAGCGAATTCAGTCTCGGAATTTTCCATTGGATTTAAATTTTGCTCTGATACCAATTGTCACGCCGTTGGATTGACCAAGGCCTGAACTAAGTCTTTTGCAGCGTGCGGCCTAGCCTCCAAGTCCATCTGGTTGCTAGCTAGCCTCCAAATCCGTCTGGTTGCTAGTCAGCCTCCCCAACAGGATTAGTGCAGCGTCGCTTTGTTCTAAGTGCTAGAACACCCTCAAGTCTCCAAGGCAAGAGCAAATTCGGGATTAGGAGAAAAGTATCTTCTATCGAAAAGATGAAGTGATTACAAGCTCTTCTACACAGCTATTTATAGTGTTTACATGCCCTAAATATGGGGAGATCTAACCAAAACCTCCTACTCTCTAGCTAACTCATTCAAACAAATTTGAATGAGTTTATTTGAATTCAAACCTCAACTAACTCGTGCCAGCTATTAAGCACATGCTCCATGTGCCTTCCCAACTCATGCTTGCAACATTACTAGACTAATCAAGTGTCACCTTATGCGCCATGTCATGCAAATGCCATGTCAGTCATCATGTCATCATATGCTGCTGGATCCACTGTAAGTATGCTCCTTCTTCTCTCAGTTGCACCATGTAGTCTGGCTTGAATCTTGATGCCTCTATGCGCGTCGGTGCTTGATCCGCACATGGCTGCTCCCTTGTGGTTGCATGAGTGGGGTTACTGAATCACAACCTCGCTCTTAGGCATGCACGTAAGTGGCCCAAACGCTCATCTTGATCTGCTGGATGCGCTTGCGCATGCGGCCCCGCATGTGCATGCTCGTCGGTTGGCTGTCCACCAGCAGGAACGTGCGTGTCCGCCCTTGTTGTGCCATCTTGCGTAAGTCTGTACACCAAAGACATTGCGCATGTGTGCATAGGCAAGTCACGCCCCGTATCACTAGGGCTACATATATTTTGATGTATTTGAGATGTTAGCCCTTAGGAGTTGTAGCGATTGTACTTTGTTGTTTGTATTTGTTGATTTTTCTTTACTTGTGGTGATTTTACATGTATTGATATGCCTATGAGTACACGATGCTTTCGTTACACGGTGATGTTACTGTAGTGGGCTACTGTTGGGCATTATCAAGCCTTAGAATGATTGACTGTTGGGGTGCATGAGATGTTAGAAGAGTGACAACCTTTTAACATTCATTTGATGTCCCCATTGAGCCCAGGACTGTATACGGGGATAGACACCCATCAACCGGCGTGTGATCCCCAAATCAATTGTGTTCAATCTGCGGCAGGTGAGGGGTGCACAGGTAGACTTTGAGAGAAGCGTCCTTACACACGTGATCATGGTGGCTACGCTGATGGGCCTCTGATTTATTACTTTGACCTCAAGAGACAATAGGGCTAAGGAGGGAGGCACGGTCGTAACGCCTTGAGAGAGGGTTGTGTGTACTAGTTTCCCCAATTTGACAAGTGTTCGATAAAATACCCGAGTAAAGGATCACAGTACTTAATCACAGTGCGTAATTAAGTCCCCCAAGACCGACTCATAGTAGGATTACGACTAGTTTAATTTAGCATTTTGTTTAGTTCTAATTCCCTCTCGATTGTCTTGGCTAGATATAGTTAAACGAACACAATTACAGTGTTCTATTCACATTTTTCCAGTGGGATCAACCTGGACTCTCCAGTGTATTACTTAGTACAACGTGTGCATTTCCGTATAAGTTGCTAAATCTACTTAGGTACGATCTAGACCAACCAAGTTTTTGGCGTCGTTGTCGGGGAAGGGCTTGGTTGACATTACTACCAATCCGAGTTAACTATAGTCTAGTCGTAGTTTAGTACTTGAAAATATATATTTCAATATTTGATGGTTTTTGCATCTTAGAGTTTGATTTTGTGATTGTTTGTGAATTTTGAATAATTTTTAGTTGTTGTTGAATTTTCTTGTTAATAATGTGTGTTTTAGTAGTTAGATTTAATAAATTGATCACCTAAGTGTTCTCTGTTCATGCACCAAAGTAGAGGCCTAGCATTAGTGCCTCTAATCTAGAAATAGAGAGAATTATTAGGGAAGTTTCTAAACAGTAGTGAAGAGTTAAGATCAAGGGCAAATGGGTTAAGAAAATGAGAATAGGGGGTATATGCTGGCTCTCATATAGATGATTAAGCCAGCTCTTATACAGATGATTAAGTCGGCTCTCATACAAATGTGTCAAGCAAATACCTCTGAGATTAAGCCAGCTCTCATACAGATAATTCAGAGAGATGCACGAATTTGGGGGTTTATCAAATGATGATCCGTATGCCCACATTTCAAGCTTTTTAGAAATATGTGATACTTTTAAGCTAAATGGGGTGCCAGATGATACTATTAACTCAAACTATTTCCATTCTCTTTGAGGGACAAAACAAGTATTGGTTGAACTCTCTACCAGCGAGTTCCATTAACACTTGGAACGACTTGGCACAAAACGTTTTAGCCAAGTGCTCCACTGCAGCAAAGACAGTCCAAATGAGAAAGGATATAATCTTATTCGTGCAAGGGGGACTCATAAACATTGTTTGAAGTTTGGGACAGATTTGGGTTGTTGAGAAAAAGTCCTCATCGAGAACCCCCCAAGTGGATGCTAATTCAAGCCTTCTACCATGTCTGGTAAACCCATCAAGAATCCTTATTGACACAGTAGCTGGCGGAGCCCTCATGAGTAAGACAGTGGATGAAGCTTACGCTTTACTGGGAAGAGATGGCCACTCATAATGATCCGTGGCAATCAGAGAAGAAAAGTGGTAGGAAAGAAGTAGGAGTATGTGAAGGTGATGTCACCACTAAAGTTTTAACTCAATTGGCAGAATTATCCAAGAAAATGATCCAATTTGTGACTTGTGAAGTTTGTGGAGGTAGTGGTCGCACCGGTGCAATTTACCCATCATCAATTGATGTAATAAATTATTTGGTCAGCACTATAAAGGAAAACAACTACTACTCTTGCACTTCCAATTTGGGGTGGATAAACCAATCAAGCCTTAGATGCCCAATCGAACAAGAGATTTGAGGTTTTATGCAACAAATAAAACAAACAGAATTTCCACCTCAAGATATTTCCTACCCCTCTCTTCAAGGACCATCTCTAGAGGAAGTTGCACAAATGTTGCAAGGTCAAGCAGCTACTTTAACCAACTTGAAGACCCAAGTGGGCCAACTAGTTAAAGTACTTGATTCTCACCCACAAACAACACTCCTTTGCCATTCTAAAGCAAATCTAAAGGTAGACGGATTTGAGGATTGTAATGCAACTAGGTTCGGGAGTGGACAAGAAGCAAGAAAAAAAGGTAAAGAAATGAGTGAAGCTAGTGAGGCCCCACTCCAAGAGGAAACCCATGAAGAAAAGCATCTTGAAGAAACCTCATCCAATTAAGCCAATGCAAGAAAAACAAGTTTGTCAGGTAAGTAAAGAGAATGTGGAGGTAAGCAGGCAATTTTATCGTCCCCCATCATACCCTGAGAGATTGAAAGAGTGTGAATAGGATAATGAATTTGATATGTTCTTTGAAGTATTGAAGCAACTTCTTATTAATATCCCTTTCATAGAAGCATTAGAGAGATCACCTAGCTACACAAAATGCATTAAAGATAGTTTATCAAACAAGCATAAGCTAGAAAAATGTGAAATGGTGAACCTCATAGAAGAGTGCAGTGCTATTCTGACAAAGAAACTTCCACCAAAATTACAAGATAAGGGAAGTTCCACTATTACGTGCACTATTGGGATCCTAAAAATTGGGAATGTATTGTGTGACTCAGGGGCATGTGTCAATTTCATGCCCTATTCACTTTACAAGCAATTGGGTCTAAGTGAAGATCCAACCACTACGGTGAAGCTTATGCTAACTGATGGGTCCATTGTGTTAGAGAACGACTTCTTCCTCAAGTAAAGGATCAATGAGAAGATCCTCCTCCAAGTGACCTCCCTAAACAAGACTCTTGTATCACGTGTACTTCCTTTATGATTATGTTTTATCTTTAGTATGATTATTTTATTGATTCTGGCCTAATTGACTTAAGCTGGATGTAACTCCTTGTACCTATATGTACTCACATTCACGTGAAATAATACAATCAGAAATTTACGTTTACATGGAATCAGGCAGTCCCTAGTTTCGAATCTTGGTTGTCTTCCTCCTCTCTTCTCCCCTCTTTGACGTGAATTTCAGGTTCCATGACCGACTCTTCGCCTAACTCTTTCAATACTCCCTCAGTATTTTCCCCACCGCATCAAGTTCCTCTAACTCGTGGTTGCACGTTCGACCTAGGTGGAGCACTCGGCCAGTATCACATAGATGTTTCAAACATCTCACACCATGTATCGATTAAGCTCGATAGGCAGAACTACCTCCTTTGGTGTCAACATATGGTGCCCGTTCTACATAGCCAACAGATGGTGCCCCTTTTGTAGCACCTCGAGAGAGGGTTATGCATAGGGAATTCCAGACCCACAAATGAGCCTTAGAATGAACACTTAGCTAAATTGCATGAATCCAACCTTTAATTACATGAAATCACTTTTTCCTACTTCTAATGTACTTCTTCTCTAGCCTGTGACCGTGTTTCACGTAGGACTATTGTAATTAGATAGTTAGTATTCTTTTGCAATTTTACATTAGGATACTGTGAGAATTCTCTTTAATTGCAGTAGTTAGATATAGCTGTAGAGAATTCATTGGTTAGTAAGTAGTATAGACCCTTATGGGGTCAATCTAGACTCGTCCAGTATATTGGTACGATGCGTGCACGTGCGCACGGGCATAATTTTGTGAGTGTCGTTTATGCCCAACCAAAGCTTTCGGCTACGCTACCCATAGCTGACGGTTTGGTATCGTCGCCCAAAGTTTGGGCTGATTATAAACAAACTTAAGGAACAAAATTAGGTCTCAGTCTCATTAAAAATGTTATGGACTGATTTTGAATTTTTTTATTTTTATATTAGCTGAATTCTTTACTAAGAAGTTAAAATTAAAAAGAAAGAGTAAAGTACATAAAAATTAAATTGGTCTGAACATGTGACAGATATGAACATATCAAAGAGTAATGTTACGCGCACCCTAGAGGATGCATATTTCGTCCACCTCCCCCTTTTGTGGGTGCATTTATGGCACCTCGATTTCTGATGTGGATCCACCCATAAGAGGGGGAGTTGGACTAAATGGGCACCCCCGAAGGTGCGCATAGTGTTACTCAATATGAAAGTTTAGACTTTGGAGTGCATGTTGTGGTATCCACCAAATAGCAGCTCCATTTGTGTTATACAGTTATATCACATATGAGCCCTGCTACTAAAGCTTTGGTCATTAGGGTTTCTGTTGGCAGAGAGGGGTGGTTTAGGGAAAAGCTTAGATGCAATGGTTCTCAAGTACGGTCACCATCCACCGGTACTAAAGCTTGGGGGTCCCACTTCTACAGTGAGGGATGTACCCAAAATGTATGCAAACAGGTATTGTACGCCTAGCATTACTCTATTTTGAGAGTGTATCGTTCGTAGGATTTACTTTGGAAATATGCTGAAGTGATTTGTGAATGTATGTACATTGCAGTGTATTGGAAGACTTCGATTAGCAAGATAATACCAAAATTAGTTTCTTAGTTTAAAATTACAGTAGATAATAACGACCATTTCCTCTGACATTCTATTCAGTTTGCTAATTTTACCATGAGATACGTGGAGGCAGAACATAGAATAGTTTTGTTGCTCAAAGCCAGTTGGTTGGAATATTTGAAGCACGGAAAGTTGATGGGTACCAAGTGCTAGACACGGCTTTATTTGCTTTCATCAATGAGAAGATTTTATATTTTATAAAGTTTATTTACGCGAAGAGATAATTTTACAATTGTGCCTGAGTATTAGTGATGGTATTTTCTTAGTCTGTTTGAAATACTTAAGCTCTCAACAAATTGCCAGGACTGAACTCCGTGGCTTCAGTGGTGTCAAAATTTACCCTAGAAAGGGTATAAGATTTGTGAGATCAGATTCTCAGGTAGGACTTTGAAAATCATGTCCATGTTCATAATTTAATCTGGGTGTATAAGACTGATTTTTAATTCTTCTATTTTATATGAATTACTCTGATCAACCTCAGATTATTATTTTTAGGTCTTTTTATTTTCTAATTCAAAATGTAAGAGGTACTTACACATTTGACCGAAGCCATCGAAGCTGACTTGGAGTGCCATGTACACAAGAAGGTGCTTGTCATTTTGCACTTGTTCATATTTCAAGTTTTAAGATCAAGTTCATCTTCATCCTATGTATCATTTTTATCAAGTTTAAAGTTCATCTTAACATATACATTATTTCTCTCCAGTTGTTAATTAGTTCAATTGTATCTTAGCATATTTTATCATTTGTATATGTGAGTATGAAAATTATTTTTGTTTTCTCTAACTATCAAGCAATGGTTAAAAAGTAATCCTATTCTGCTGCTGATTTTGCTGAATGTCTAATGGTTTTTTATGTTCCTTCTTTTAGGATATCCATTCTAAAATTGTAAAGAAGAGGCGGCGCACAACCCAGAAGCCTTACTCTAGGTCAATAGTCTGTGCATCTTTGGAGGTAATCCAGAAGAGAAGAACTGAGAAAGCTGAAGTGAGACATGCTGCTCGTGAAGCAGCCCTTCGTAAGCTTTTCCACAAGTGAGAGCTTACAGTTTGTAAGCTTTTCAAAATTGTTTATCGATGCTTTCTTATGCCTACTAATATTCCTCGAAGGTGTAAAATGACAGCATTAGGAATTATATACTCTTTCATTTCATTTTTGGGATCATTAATTTCTTTAAGCATATATTTACCTTTCAAATTTTGTTTTCTTAGTTAAGTTAGCATTAGATTTGGGATTGCACGGGATCACGACGCCCCTCACTCCCCCGCTCCCCTTTACGGAAACCTTCCACCGTTGAAAAATTTTCCTCTTTATGATAACCTTCAATTGTGCCTTGATTCAAAACAACAATTTCCATTAAAGAATTGAGCAGGACTTCACTTCTCTAACCTAAGATGAGTAGCAATGCTACAGAATATAAATGGTCTCATTACTAATGTCACTCGTCTATCTAATGCCAAACTCATGTCATTAATTTTGTAATAAAAAAGAAAAAAAAAGTTCAATACCAAGTATCTGAAAACAACTTTGTAGCATTCATAAAATGCTCCATCTTCCTTTCATCCTTTGTACACTAAATCAAAACTTGACGTGTTGGTTGCTTTAACAACACGTCAAGAATAAAGTTTTACCAGCTTTAACAATAATATTATCTGCTTTCTACAACTACGACAAACGAATGACGGCTTCAAACTCCAGTTGGGGTTAACAGCTTAACGATCATTTGGTTTTTAATTATTATATGGGCAAACTCCCGTTAGAAGAAGATTCGTGGTCCTCCAACAAAGTATGATAAGTTAAAAACTAACAAATGAGTAACAATTAAGATGTTTAAAAGTTAATATTTTCTACTTTAAAGCAGAATACTTGTCTTGAAATCCTTAGACATCTCATGCGAGAAGACAAAATAAACTCTTTAGTGATGGGATATCAAAAAATTTCCGTCTTTTAAACTTTTGTAGTAATAAATACCACAACTCATAAATTTAAATGAATATCAAAGAGTTGCACTTATTAATAGTTAATTATAAACATTTTTATTTTACTTGGGTGTATAAGTGTTAATAATACTTGTGTATCCAGGACTCTCCATGCATAACCCAGGAGGGAGGAGCATTGATCAGACTATTAAAGATGCAAATTTCTCATTTTCAAATAAAAAGAATGTGTACTTTTATCCTTTTTAAATGACATAATCATGCAACACTTTAAAACACAGAAAACTAACTCTTCTGTACAGAAACCAAACACTAATATATGTACTTATATGCAGCACAACAAATGAGCAAGCCAAGCTCACATCTTCAGTCTTCCTTTAGTCGCAACAGAAGCGCACAACAAAACAACTCCTCAGTTACTGCAATTCCATCTCGAGGTCGGAACACAGCTCGCATAGTGACACCAACGGCAGTGGTCATGCCCATTCTCCCCTCGGAACAGCATTACCAGGCCAACCACAAATCTGCATAAAAAATAATAATAATAAATAAATAAATAAATAAATAAAAAAAAGAGAAGGAAAACCTTAAAAAGATGTCGAACACAATACAGCTGAAGACTAAAACCACTAAACAGGGGTTTCAGAAAGCTTACCCAACAACCAGCAGAATCAGGGAAATCACCGACAACACGTACTGGTACATTTTGTGTTTGGACTTCACCTGGCTACCGGGTGGAAGATTGCTATGCTCCATCCACCCAAACTGAGGTCGCAGCAACAAAAGAAATCCAAGAAGGAAGCCCGTCAAGAATCCTCCAATATGTGCATAATTATCAACATGTGGGAGTATTCCAACGGCCAAATTGATGACAATAATAACTATGAGTGTTATCAAAGCTGCAGCCTGAGAAACCGAAGATAGATGAGAAGGTAAGATTCTTGAATGTGTAATCGACCAGTAGAGAGTGCATTGTGCTTGCATTTCTTTTGGCATGCAAATTTTTAGGTTTACCTTTGAAATTGTCACAGGATGGATGAGAGAATACAATGACAATGAGCATGCAGTAGCTAGGCTCATCACAAACAAGACAATCTCAACCTAATATTATCAGCTTAACAGTAGAAATCCTTATGCCTTGGGTATTTATACAAACAATATACAAACAATCCTTCCCTATAAGACTTTGTAAGGATCAACAGTTCAAGCAAATTTATGCATATTTAGATTATTTCGAGCAATGCATGCAAGTTAAATGACCTTCAATCCAGACTCAGAGTGAACCCCATTCTTTCCAGTGTTGAGTTTGAGACTTAAAACTTTCAGATACCTTCCAACACGGGCGAAAGCATCGAAAGCATTTCCTCTTACTTCTATCTCACCTTGTTGGAGTAGATGGTCCAATTTGTGATTAGTTCGGAAAGCATGGCACCAAGCAGGCCAAAGAGAGCACCCGACGCACCGACAGAAATATTGTTTCTAATGAAGAGTGATGACAGCACACTACCACCAAATCCTGATAACAGATAGATCACTCCAATTCGAACTGCAAGATTATGTGACAGGGTCAATCAACTTTTTTTTTTGAAAGTTGACATGGTCAATCAACTTTAAATGCCACAGACTGGCAATGAAAGCATGAGTGGCAATCCTATGTAATAACCAGAAACCTTTCCTTGGGTGCCAACCACAGATATTAAGATTGAAGTTTTATGAACAGAAAGAGTGGGGTGCCACTGTACCGGGCCCATATCCCCACTCCCTCTTGCTCCAAATATAGTAATTGTAATTTCAGCAACTAATCCAGAAAAAAGAAATCAGAATAATTGTAGTTCCTGATCAAATGAAACAGCTGGAGCCCTCCTACTAATGCAAATAAGCAAGTTCATCTCAGTGAAATGAAAGCTTACCGAAACCAAATTGCTGCTCCAGGCGAATTCCTATAAAAACCAAGCTTAACATGTTTGCAAGCAGGTGAATCACACCAGCATGTAACCAAACACAAGTGATAAGTCTCCACCCTTGATGATGATTCACCACTTGACCCCACTCCAGAGCCCCCAACTTCAGCAACCTGCATAAAAACTTAGACCAAAACACATTAAATCACCTCATCAAGTATGCCAATCATATTCTGCAACATGGCCTTTAGAGAAAGGAGATAATCAAAGTGGAAAGCAACATGAGCAGAGCCCATTATTTTTCTTTTTTTTGATGAATAGCAATTGTGATTGCTTAAAAAGTTCATCGTAAATATAGTGATTTAAGAGAGTAGACTAAAAAGTTTGCTTGCTAAATAAATTACTTCAGTCTATTAAAAAAGGCTCAAGATTCCCAAGATTTCACATAATAGAGAGTCCTAGAACTTATTAATGGATACCAAATTGAGTAGCTATAGTAAACAACAGTTAGTGCTCGCTGACATTGCTCAAGGAAAACAAATATTATATAGCAGAACCTTCAGATAATGACATTTGGAAAGCAAATTGCAATAAGGCCATCTGGTTCTGAATATCATCGCCAGCAATTACATACAATAGAGAACCTTGTTTTGTAAAGAACTAAAACAGAATATTACCCATGACACAACATAGTGGTTTAATTTTTAGGATAACAAGTCGAATATGTCATCTACAGTATGGATAACCTATATTTCAGCAACAACTACAAAAACCACAAAATGAATTCGTATTTAATGGGAAAAACGTGAAGACAAAAACTAAAGTTTCTGCAACTATTATGAAAATAGCAAATTATATAAAACAAAACAAAAGAATAAATTTATCCAAGAGATAATAAAATCCAAAAGTCTACTCAAAAACAAAGACATACAACTCAGTCACTTGTGAGAGGTTTTTACAGGTACCAAGAATCAACAAAATAAAAAAATCAACTCGTAAATCTATATTGTCTGATGGAAAATATTAAAAATAAGAAGAAATTACTTCATGCTTTACTTGTTTTGACCGGAAACTGCGTCTTAAAGGATTTTCTAACTAAAGCTACTAAATTAGCCAGTTATACTTCCTGTAAATTCAATAAGATACTAATTCAATAGAATCTCTAATTTAGGATGTTTGAATCAGTAAAGTGTAACTCAGAGAAACTTTCTAATGTAGGACTTATTCTAGAAGCTAGTCCTAAATTCAAGACAAATTAAATCTTTGCAGACATTCAGAACACGTTAATTGAATTCTTTCCTTCTCCCTTCATCCATAAAAAAAGTACTTCGGGGTCACCATTGCCATTATATATTTCTCAACTAGATTCTCCACATCAGTGTGTACTAAATCAATCTCACTTCTAAGAAGGAGCTTGTCCTAGAGTTCTCCCTCTCATTCTCCCTGCAGTAATGGAAATAATAATTTGTAGTAAAGATATCACTAACAGGATAAGAACAAGCAATTTTACACTGTAAGCATTATCACTCATCTTTCTAAGTGTCTTGCAAGATCCCAGTTCTCCAGGTTCTAGCTTACAACATTCACCTCCAAAATATTATTCCTTGAAAAGGCAAACCCAAAATTCATCTCCAACTCGAAATAAAGTCTCTCTTAGGATTATTTGCTTGCTCTTTTATATTTATCATAGGTGGTTTCGATATTTTAAAATGCATTCAAATTCAAAATCATTTTTGCAGCCTCATTATTTGTAAAAGTAAAATAAGGTATAAATTCACTGCATGCTGAACATCATGTCTATGTGGGTAAATGAAGTATTAGCTTTAAAGGAACCACATCTTGAAACCGATGGAAAAGTCCTTCGGCATATTTGGAAGTATTGAAAGCTCCTTTTGAATAGACTGACACTAATGAAACCATAAGAATCTCCTTCTGTGTAGAGAAATGTATAAAAGAGCCAAGAGCAAAGACTTAGGTGTTCTACTTCAATTCTTGGTTATGAACAATTTCCTACAACACATTCTTAATTGGCGATGGTACTTTAGTTCAAGCGTTTGTTGAGATCAGTCTTTCCATTGATTTATGCCCAAATTGACAATTTCTAACTTCACAAAACTTTGGAAGTTATTGAAGAACTAAGTCAAACTTATAGACCATCTCATCCAAAAGATCCAAATCTGTGCTCTAGAACTCTTCACCAGTGGGTGCACTTTGATTTGTCTCCATTTTTTTAGTGTATCAATGAGATCAACAACTATTTTGACTTGATTTAATGAGGCTTTAAAGTTTACCTAAAATATTCATTATTGCTCTCATACCCTGTTGATGTGGTTCAAGGTTCAAGGAATAACAAGCTGAATACTTCTTCTAAAATGTGGTAACCTAGACTAAGATACAATTTAGAAAAATTATTATCTACGTTTATGTTTTAAAGGGTAAACTATGAAGGACAAAAGCAGGATTTCACAACTAATAAGACTTGAGCAAATAGAGAAAAATATATATAAAAGATAAGTTTATCTACAGATAAAAAGTAAAAAATAATTATTTGCTAACAAAAACTTTGGTCTGGGTTAAACATAAGATGCTTTCTTAAGCATACAAATCAGCAAAGTGAAAAAAAAAAAGAAAGAAAGAAAGAAAGAAAGAAAATCCTTAGATTGTCCACTATATGAAATTAACTCTCATTAGGAATAATGAAATCTATCTCCACTAGCTGGAAAAGATACTCAAATAGGAAACAACTTTTAATCAAGAAATTGACGACTCGGCACTTTTTAAGTCTATAAACAAAAATTAAAACTTAAAACAGGGGAAACCCACATCTTAAAGAACATTCTGATTAAACACTTTGAAGAAAAATAGCAAGTTGTTGTTTGACTGAAGTTTCCCATAAAATCAACAAATTTCTTATCCAATAATTCTTCTAATTTTAGCTAGCTTGAATCAAGTAAAACTCTTTAAAAGAAAATTATATTTTTAGAACTTATCCTAAACTATGAAATTCGGGCCTTTTTGGTTCAATCTTTTTCTTCCTCCTCCTTCCATAACTGTGAATGACTCTGGTATGATATTTTCAAATCAGGTATTCCTCAAGTCAATTATCTCCAATCTAGTGGTCCACATGAAATTGAATTCCTAAACCTAGAGAGTCTTATGACTTTGGCTTCCGGGTCCAGGAAAAAAGAAAATCCCATCAAAATACTCTCTTGTCGTCCTTCAGAGTTCTGGTTAATTGGCATACGTTGCCAACACATTTGCTTTCATAAAAATAAAACACTATTGAGTAAACAGAGAAAACTATAGTGAAATATTGAGGTAACACATAAAAAAAATCCTTAATAAAAATCAACAGAAATGCCCAGACAATGACAAAGTTATTTTTTGGGGAGAAATAACCTGACAATGACAAAGCAGTTTACTAGCACAATAAATATAGATGCTGAGAAAGAAAATAAAACAGACATCCTGACAAGATCAGATGTCCTCTAGTTGCTCAAGTAATATTTTGGTGTTCAAAATAGTTTCAAAATTTTAAATCCACTTGCTGACTACATTATGAAGAAAGTGTTCGGATGCTAACAGAGTGACAGCTGGCTTTAGTAAGAAAAGGCACAATTAATAACATCGACGTTGGCCTTTACTGTGTACCTTGAATTTTGAAGGCTTATTTAGATCGGAAAACTACCAAATGACGTATCTCGGTGCAGTCTCCGAACACGACAAGCATGGTTTCACCCTTTTTCACAGCAGAAAAAGGATAAGCCACTACACTTTGGGTAATGGTGAATTAAGGGTCGTAGAGTTTTGTGATCCATGAAAACATTGCAGCATTTTACAGTGCTAA
This sequence comes from Aristolochia contorta, assembly GCA_022405105.1. Taxonomy (NCBI): domain Eukaryota; kingdom Viridiplantae; phylum Streptophyta; class Magnoliopsida; order Piperales; family Aristolochiaceae; genus Aristolochia; species Aristolochia contorta. The sequence continues at coordinate 49,094 of JAHZSQ010000021.1, forward strand.
ACCAAAATAACAAAGAAGACTGAGAAATGAATGGGTTTGCATTCGATACTCTTCTGCTATTCCATCAGTCAAATTGACTCTCAGTCTAAATTCACTCATCTCCGCCTCCAAAATAAACAAATAAGTGGATGTCTAACTTAACACGCTAACCCAAGTAGTGTCTTTATCAGTAGAATTCCATGAACCAGAATCCAAAAGAAACTTCGGTCCCCAACTCAAATACGATGACAGCCGCTCCGTCAGAAACAAACAACATCATCCAGTATCTTTTATACACAAGGAAAAAAGCAAGAATTTGAGGAAGAAGACGCAACCAGACAAAATAAACAGGCACTCACGCAGATGAAGAGGGCCCAAAGAGAGGATTCTCCCGTAGGGGCTGAAACGAGAATCTGCCAAGAAACCTGGCAACGCATCCTCCAAGAGCATTGTTATGTCTCGGGCAATTATTCACAAACATAGTTACGATAAACATGGTGACGTTGGCGACAACAAACATGGGAACAATCCAAGCCGTCCATTGCCTCTCGCCTGCAGCCTCATAATAGTACGGAGCAGCGGTGGCAGCGGTGGGAGCGTGGGAGGAAGACGAATAGTTGCCCCTGTTCTTGGCGACGCCTCTGCTCTCCAGATCTCCGTTTGCCGCCATTCTCTCTCTCTCTCTCTCTCTCTCTCTCTCTCTCTCTCTCTCTCTCTCTCTCTCTCTCTCTCTCTCTCTCTCTCTCTCTCTCTCTCTCTCTCTCTCTCTCTCCTTCTGGGTTCCGATTGTGGAGGGCAAGGACAAAATTCGGAATTCTTCGGTTTGTGTCTTTTAAAGGGGGGTGGGTACAGGGCTGACCGGCTGAGGAAGAGTGGTTTTACGGTTTAGTAACGATCTCTGTCAGTTTCTTGACTTGGAAGAGACACTGTGACGGTTGCAGTACTTTATTGAGTAAAGCGAAGTCAGCCTGTGAACTGGTGCGATATACAGAAGAAAACCAGATTTATCCGATTTTCACTTCCTCCGACCGACCATGGCAGTTTGGACTTTGGACCGTTAATAAACACAAAAGCATGTCGGAGAAGAAGGTTATGATTGAAGAAAAACCAAAATAGTTTAGCGTTCACAATGCCGGCGAGCGACGACTACGATGGATATTACAGCTGTAGCTTTCGTGGGTTGCTCGTAAAATCACTCCTCTTTCCCATCTCGCACCGAAGCTGTGAGAAGAGAAGGGTTTACTGGTACGAAAAGCCCTGAAACGTGAAGAGACGTTGCCATTTGCCAAGAAAACAAAACGATCTCATAAATAGATTCTTTAAAACGAATCGATTTGGTCGGCGACGGTGACTATTAACCGAAGAGGGGTGATAATCGTTATATCATATTTTACTTGAGGTTTACGTCCTCAGATAAGAAATAAAATAGAACTATCTATCTATTTTTTGGTAAGCATAAACCTTATATGAATTACTAACTAGGCTGCCAGCAGGATAGTTACATCATGATATAAAATCTCTTAGTAAAAACTCATAGTATTAAAATTATTTTTCTTAATTAAATTCTAATAATTTACTATTTTATTTTCACCATATATTCGATCCAAATTTATTATTACCATATAAAATTAGGTCTAAAATCTGTCTCAAATATCTAAACTAGATTAGAAATATTATTTTAAAAAAAAATAAATCTAAAATCATGCATATTATCTACCTATTTTTAGGTAAGCTTAAACCTTAGACCTTATTTGGACTAATTTATTTTTCAACTTAGTAAATCTATGATCATAAAACTCAGGGCACATTTGGTTTACGCTCAACTTCTTTTTAAATAAGAGTTGTGATAATCATACTGCCAAATTTTACTGTGAAGGTTTAAAAGCTTACAACGTGACATGGCGTTATAATTAGCAGTCCAAATAATAGATAAAGTAGGAACTATCTACCTATTCTTTAGGTAACCCTAAACGCTAGACATTATCTGGACTATCAACTAGGCTGCCACTAAAAACTCACGAAATCATTTTTCTTTAAATAAACAAGTGTTTTTTGAAAAATAAAGTTTGTCTTTTGAAAAAAACCACTATTTAGATGCAATTTCTTTTAGGTAAATATCTCTTAACAGCAAAAATTCAGTACTTTAAAAGAAAGATCTCCAATACAAAACTTAACTCAATGTATCATGTGAAATTATTATCTAACATTTATCTTTGATTATATGTACTTGATTAAACTCCAAAATGAAGCTTTTTCAAAGATAATACTATCAGAAAAGTCTATCTAAAAGTCTTTCTATCAAATAATGTACTCATACTTGCCTCTATATTAGCTTGTGGGCACATTCCAAATAAACTCAACTTTTTTGTTACTTTCAGATCTGATGTGATCTCTTTAAAAAAAATGAGTGACCATATTCTTTCTTGCTTTTGACTCCCATCATGGTTAATCGACTCTTTGAATCTAACATCTGGTATTGAAAAAATTATGATGATTAGTCGTCTTTATGCTTCAAGCTTTTTATGCTCTTATGCTTTTATGCTCTTATGCTTTTATGCTCTTATGCTTTTATGCTCTTATGCTTTTATGCTCTTATGCTTTTATGCTCTTATGCTTTTATGCTCTTATGCTTTTATGCTCTTATGCTTTTATGCTCTTATGCTTTTATGCTCTTATGCTTTTATGCTCTTATGCTTTTATGCTCTTATGCTTTTATGCTCTTAAGCTTTTATGCTCTTATGCTTTTATGCTCTTATGCTTTTATGCTCGAGGGTAGAAGACAGCTGGTGTTATTGGTGGCTGGTGAGACTTCGACAGGTGGAGTAGAGAGGACGACAAAGACACACAACACAAAATAATGGGAATTTCCGCGGATGAAATAGAATCACCCACTTAGGGAAACTTTTCTTTTTCGGATTTTAGAAAACGGAGGCTCTTCTAGTATGTGTTTTCTTCCGTTTCCAATTTCCAGGCGATGAGGACGATAGTTTATCTGATCTTACCGCCGATTGGGTGTGCGGCAGGCAGAGAGGTAGGTAGGGTGGGTTTGGTGGAGTATGCCAAGGAAAAAGATAAAAAAAAAAAAAAAAAGAAGAAGAACAAGAGAGAGATGCGAATGTGACACCTAGAAGAAACGCGTCTGAGAACCGAGAGGGGATTTGTTGTTGCTTTGGAGTTGAAGAAGAAGCTGCTCCATTTGCGCGACTCCGCGTATCGTCCACGATGCATTCGCACAATCGGAGGACGACAAACGGCAGCCGGTTGGGTCTGATTCAAAATCAAATCGTTCGTGTTTTTTTTTTTTTTTTTTTTTGTAAAAATGATCTAGGAAAAGTTAAAACCTAGAAGAGTTAAAAGGAGAAGTAAAATAAAAAAAATAATCGATGGCAAAACGGGGAGAGATGCTTCGACCCCAGCCGGCGGGGTAGTCTTTTTTAGAGGGTTTTCAACTTTTAGATGTGATCCGGACGGTCGGTGCACGAGAAATTTTGTACCTATAGATTTTATTAGCGTGTGAAATTGATCTATAATTGGATTTGATTTGTTTTATACCAATATTTTTAAAACCGAATTGGTCATCAAACCAGCAAAACATTGGAGCTCTGTTATTGTATTTGGGTATATGTGAGGTAAAATTTGCAAATGGTCAAAACTTGGAAATGAAGAATGAGGGAGAAGGAGAGGGAGAGTGAGAAGGAAAGGGAGGGAGAGGGAGAGCGGGAGGAAAGGGAGAGGGAGACGGGAGAGGGAAAAAGAAAATTTTCCTATGTTGTTATTGGTGTTATCATTGGTGTTATGACACTTGAGTGTTACACTATGTCTAACACCAATCCAGTTAACATAAACATAAATGATGACACTATGTGTAACACTACGTCTAATACCAATCCAATTAACATAAACATAAATGATAAAACACAAAGTTTGTTGATGCAGTTCAATGTCAAATGCACTTACTCTACAAGACATTTTGCCCAGGAGATGATCAATCCATTACTTAGAGAATCACAGTCACAGACTCGCATGAAATAGACTATTCTACCTTCAATACCTCAATGACTACCTCTCCTTTTATAGAAAGTCTTCAAGCACCCACGTAAACCACTGTGTATTCCTCATGTAGCCAATGCCTACTGTATTATCCCTATTAAAACTACCCCTGTATGCTTTCCTCTGGAAAACTGTTGGATTCACCAACTCACACTAGGAAACAGTTTGTAGAGTTGCACCTTCTCAACTTGTTATACACAACTTTAATGATTTTTCATTCAGCTCTCCATCTTCTCTTGGCGCTGCAAAACACTCATAGAAAAACGTCAGTTGTACGCTCATTAACTTTTTTTACGTTTTGCCTTGCATGAATAGAACATCAAGTGGCAAAGCTTCGCAAACAAAATCAGTCTCTTCCCTTCCTTGTCAAGCCAATTAGGAAACTCAATCTTGCCAGAATTCCATCCATTTTTGTTCTCATGCCAGCCTATAAGTATCCTAAACTTCAAAGGTATGTTGCCCTCTAGGATTTCAACTGGGGTAGACAATGTTGGGAAAATGACCGATTCGGGACCCGACTAAGGGTCGGGACCCGCTTTCCATACCCATACGCTACTTTACCATTTCCAAACGGTAAAGATAACACAAACAGGATTTCGTCCGTTCGTGTTTTTGGGGTTGAAATAGGGTTCCCCGAAAACCCTAAGCACGGAAAAAAATTCCTTGTGCTGTTCTTCACGGAAAAAATTTCCTTTGTTGTCTTCTTCTTTGTGGAATCTCCTAATCTCTTCATTGGTGAATCATTCGTGTTTTTGGCATAAAACCCTAGCTACGAAATCAGAGAGGAGCATCTTCTACAGAAATCTCACGATTTCTCGTTCTTCTCGAATCGATTGCAAGCTCGTTCTCAGGGATCTCTCAGAAGCTCTTCCTCTTTCACAGCGTACTCTCCCTCATCGTCGTTTCTTCTCTCCCGTGTGATTGCTCAGCGGTTCAGAAACATTTCTCTTCCTGATTATTCTTGTTCTGGGCTTTGAACAACCTCCAAACCTCTCAGCGACAAGTGCACGTCCTTCTGAGAGTGATACGTGACCTTGGGATACGCTCAGCTCGTGACTCTGCACCGTGGTCGCCGATAATGTCTTTAAGGCAGTGGATTTCTCCACGCCGCAGCTTCGGACTGATAAGTTGCATTCAAATAAAGTTTAGATAATAAAATTACAGCAGCAAGCGTAATAATACTCTTAAACTTGAAACAATAAATATACAATGATAAATAGCAATTCAGAATCAAGAACAATTCTAATTCAACACAACCTACTATTAATCGATGCACAAACACTTATAAACTAATAGCAATTTAATTGAAATTAAATTAAAATAAGAACTTATCAGTTCGAAGCTGCGGCGTGGAGAAATCCACTGCCTTAAAGACGTTATCGGCGACCACGGTGCAGAGTCGGTGCAGAGTCACGAGCCGAGCGTCCCCCAAGGTCACGCAGCACTCTCAGAAGGACGTGCACTCGTCGCTGAGAGGTTTGGAGTTCGTTCAAAGCCCAGAACAAGAAGAATCAGGAAGAGAAATGTTTCTGAACCGCTGAGCAATCACACGGGAGAGAAGAAACGACGATGAGGGAGAGTACGCTGTGAAAGAGGAAGAGCTTATGAGATATCCCTGAGAACGAGCTTGCAATCGATCCAAGAAGAACGAGAAATCATGAGATTTCTGTAGAAGATGCTCCTCTTTGATTTCGTTGCTAGGGTTTTATCCCCAAAACACAAATGATTCACCAATGAAGAGATTAGGAGATTCCACGAACAAGAAGACAGCAAAGGGAATTTTTTCCGTGAAGAACAGCACAAGGAATTTTTTTCTGTGCTTAGGGTTTTTGGGGAACCCCATTTCATCCCAAAAACACGAACAGACGAAATCCCGTTCGTGTTATGAGATCCGATTTAATCGGATCTCATTTTAATGTCTTTACCGTTTGGAAACGGTAAAGTAGCTTACGGGTATGGGAAGTGGGTCTCGACCCTTAGTCGGGTCCCGAATCGGTCATTTTCCCAACAATCCCCCACAAAATGACACATAGCATAATGGACATTTGTTCTGGGCATAGCAATAGTCGAATACTTAAGTATTAATATCTTTCGATTGAATTAATACGTAGTGAAATGAGGCAACAAACAGATCCACTAAGTGAAGTACTCTTGAACTTCGTGAACCTTATTTGAGACCCTCATAACACGCATCGTGCTCTAAAAGTTTGAAGGAACTCTGCGATAAAATGTTGCTCTATTATAAGGCCATGCGCATACCTCGGGATCTCATGAGCAAGACAAAGCCCTCGTCTTCCATAGGAGGCGGCCACACCCCCACACTCATGTAGGTGGATACATCAAGTTTGTCTCTCTAGAACAACCACTTGAATCCATTAAGAGCAACTACATGCTCAACCTCACTCAATGATGAAACCGTCAAGTCTATCTATAGGACCGCCCAAAGAAAGGGCTTCAGTTTCTCACATTTGAGCCGAAGGCTCTATATCACGTAATGAAACCGTCAAGTTCGTCTCTGTAGGACCACCTAAAAAATAGGTCTACAGTTTCTCACATTTGAGCATGGAGCTCAAACTCATGCCATAGGGATGGAAAATAATATCAAGAAGAAACTGGCTTCATTTGACCACAAGAGAGGTATCCACCATTTTCTCCTCAATCACAGGGCTTTAGGCCCATCCCCCTCGACGTATCCAGAACTAACTTTCTGGACATACCCTTAGTAAAGGGGTCAGCAATATTTATTTCAGATTTCACATAATCTAAACAATTACTACATTTCTCAGCAATTGTTTGACCGCACTATATCTAATGCATATATGTCTCCTTTTGCCATTATATACACTGTTGTTGGCAATCCTAATAGCTGCTTGAGAATCACAATGAAGGGAGACAGGTACACTCGATCTCCCCCACAGTGACACATTTGATAACATTTTTCTCAGCCATTCTGCCTCTTGACCTGCTAATACAAGTGCAATAAACTCCAACTCCATAGTGGAGCGAGCAATGCAGGTATGCTTTCCAGACTTCCAAGAGATCGCTCCTCCACCTAAAGTGAAGACATAACCACTAGTAGAACTAACTTCATCATTATCTGACACCCAGTTGGCATCGCAATAACCTTCTAACATGGCAGGAAACTTACCAAAATGCAGTCCCCAATTCATGGTGCCTCTTAAATATTTCATCAAGCGATAAAGTTTATTCCAATGCTCACTACTAGGGTTATGGGTGTACCGACTCAATCTACTGACTGCATAAGCTATGTCTGGACAAGTGTAGTTCATGAGGAACATCACACTCCCTATGATTTTAGCGTACTCAATTTGAGACACACTCTCACCTCTATTCTTCTTAAGGTGGATACTAGGATCATAAGGAGTTCTAACAGGCAGGAGATCAAAACAGTTAAATCTCTTCAACATTTTTTCCACATACTGAGACTGACTCATTGAGAAACCTTGCACAGTCTTTGTTAACTTTACTCCAAGAATAACATCAGCTTCTCCCATGTCTTTCATGTCAAATTGGGAGGACAAGAATCTCTTGGTTTCAATTACCAAGTTTTCATTAGTGCCAAAGATTAACATGTCATCCACATATAAACATATTATTACACAGTCTGATTCAGATATTTTAGAATACACACATGTGTCTGAGGCATTTACTACAAACCCATCTGTGATCAGCGTGTGGTGAAATTTCTCATACCACTGTTTTGGAGCTTGTTTCAATCTATATATGGCCTTCTTCAATTTACATACCTTATCCTCTTGACCTTGAACAGCAAACCCCTCCGGTTGTTGTATATAAATCTCCTCTTCCAAATCTCCATTAAGAAATGAGGTTTTAACATCCATCTGATGCACAACCAAACTATGTATAGCAGCCAATCCAACTAAAGTTCTTATAGTTGCTATTTTGGTCACAAGAGAATAAGTGTTAAAATAATCAATGCCTTTCTTGCGTATAACCTACAACAACTAATATGGCCTTGAACTTATCTATAGAACCATCAGGTCTTAATTTCTTTCTAAAAATCCATTTACACTTAATAGGTTTACACCCCTTAGGCAAATCTACTAAGTCTCATGTATGGTGGGACTTTATAGATTCCAACTCACTGTTTATAGCTTTTTTCCAAAAGCTAGCATCTACAGAAGTTATTGCTTCTGTATAAGTTTTGGGATTATCCTCGATCAGGAACGCTGATACCACATGTTCATCTATCCTATCAAGGTTCTCAATCGGGAAAGCACTAATGAAATCAGGTCCAAAACTAGTCTCTGTTGTTTTCCTTTTACTTCTTCTAGGTTCATCTGCATATTAATTTACTCTATGAGAAGAACTAGGCAAATTCAATGCTGCACTAGATGGACCAGGCTTCCCACATACGTAGCATTGAGCTTTCGGGTTCTTATTGTTGGATTTGATGATGCCAATCTGCTTCTTATTGTCTCCTTTATGTGGTCCTTTCTTTAGACTCTTCTTAAACCTGTTCCTGGAAGAGAAGTTACTTGATTCAATTAAATTAGCCTTTGGAACAGAAATTGAATCAGAAATTTGTTTATCCTTGAGGCGATTAGCTTCTTCGGTTCTCATGTGGCTAATGAGTTCTTGTAGGGTGAGATCTCTCTTTTTGTGCGTAAGATGGTGTTTATAATCACTCCAAGATGGTGGGAATTTTTCCAATAGTACATTCGCTTGTAAGATCTCACATATTTTCATACCTTCATTGAGTACATCAGTGACTAGGTTTTCGTACTCATGCACTTGTTTTATGATTGATTTATTATCAACCATCTGAAATTGAAGCCATTTACCAACTACGTATTGTTTCTTTCCAGCATCATCTCCTCCATATCTCTTCTCCAAAATTTCCCAAATTTCCCAAATTTCCTTCGCTGATTTATGATTTACAAACAGGTCGAAAAAATTGTTTGTAATGTGAGTTATTAAATGACCCCTAACCATTTTATTGTCTTTTTCATATTTATTCTTTGTCTCTATTTATGAAGTTTTAGTTCGAGCTGAAGGAGGTGTTATTTGAGGTGTAGCAGGGAGTTCAATCATGTTTGTCCTAGAGGGAGGATAAGAAAATAACACATAATTGACCTCAAGTTGTTCAAAAAATATTAACAACTTTTGGGACCACCTTTTGTAATTTGTCCCATCCAAAAGTTGTAATTTTGATAGGTCTACTAATTCTTTCTTTCCCATTAGGTGAATTATGAAAGGCTAAAACCCTAGCTACGAAATCAGAGAGGAGCGTCTTCTACAGAAATCTCACAATTTCTCGTTCTTCTCGGATCGATTGCAAGCTCATTCTCAGGGATCTCTTAGAAGCTCTTCCTCGTTCACAGCGTACTCTCCCTCATCGTCATTTCTTCTCTCCCGTGTGATTGCTCAGCAGTTCAGAAACATTTCTCTTCTTGATTCTTCTTGTTCTGGGCTTTGAACGAACTCCAAACCTCTCAGCGACGAGTGCAAGTCCTTCTGAGAGTGATGCATGACCTTGGGAAACGCTCGGCTTGTGACTCTGCAGCGTGGTTGCCGATAACGTCTTTAAGGCAGTGGATTTCTCCACGCCGCAGCTTCGGACTGATAAGTTCTTATTTTAATTTAATTTCAATTAGATTGCTATCAGTTTATAAGTGTTTGTGCATTGATTAATAGTAGGTTGTGTTGAATTAGAATTGTTCTGAAATTTCTATTCGTCATTGTATATTTATTGTGTCAAGTTTAAGAGTATTATTGCGCTTGCTGCTGTAATTTTGTTATCTAAACTTAATTTGAATGCAATTTTCTTGCTGTAGTTCTGATTGTATAGGTAAGGTAATTGTTTAGTATTGCATGTTGAGCATGCTGGAATTTGTGTTAATTCTATAGTTGATGATGTATTTGTTGTGATTTAAGGATCTATTGTTTGCTTATTTAAAATTGTGTTATCTTGTTTCAATTAGAGTTATTAGAGAGAAAAAGTACTTTAGTATTCTATTATTTGATTTCTCATTGTGAGTTTCATTCTTGTATTATTTTATTTTCTTCTGAATATATTGTGTCTATCAAGGTTGTTAGTATCTGAAATAATTACGGAGTAGTTGATTAATTTCAATTGTGTAGTTGTATGTGTTAGCAGTTCTTATTTAGCAGATCTACTTCACTAAAATTCTGGTCAGGTAGTTTAATTTTCTCTTATAGTTGAATAAAAGTGGTATCAATTTTCTGATTGTTTTTAATCAGGTGTTTTTCTTACCCACTAGGACCCACAGACAATCTCAATCAAATCTTCCTAAAAATAAGGACTCAATCTCCTTACAAAGGAAGAAGGAGAGGAAGAGGGAGAGGGAGGGAGAGATGAAGAGGGAGAGGGAGAGGGAGAGGGAGAGGGAGAAGGAGAGGGGAAGGAGAGGAGAGAGAGGGGAGGGAGGGACAGGGGAGGGACAGGGGAGGGACAGGGGAGGGACAGGGGGGACAGGAGGGACAGGGGGGACAGGGGAGGGACAGGGGAGGGACAGGGGAGGGACAGGGGAGGGACAGGGGAGGGACAGGGGAGGGACAGGGGAGGGACAGGGGAGGGACAGGGGAGGGACAGGGGAGGGACAGGGGAGGGACAGGGGAGGGACAGGGGAGGGGAGGGGAGGGGAGGGACAGGGGAGGGACAGGGGAGGGACAGGGGAGGGACAGGGGGAGGGACAGGGGAGGGACAGGGGAGGGACAGGGGAGGGACAGGGGAGGGACAGGGGGAGGGACAGGGGGAGGGACAGGGGAGGGACAGGGGAGGGACAGGGGAGGGACAGGGGGAGGGACAGGGGAGGGACAGGGGAGGGACAGGGGAGGGACAGGGGAGGGACAGGGGGAGGACAGGGGACAGG